>JAMKCH010038701.1:0-15715 GCA_023653785.1 Ophioderma brevispina | reverse complement strand
TGTGATAAGGGGAGGGTCAAATTATGATCAATTGACATAGTAAGCCATAGGAACTGCTGACCAAAATCACTGATGTTAAACGAAGAATTTCACTGTACAAACCTACAGAGTGAAGAAGATGGTTTCAGGATGTTTGAGATTCCATTTGATATGCAATAAGCATGAGCCAAGCAGTAGTAGCCCTACCAGAACACGTGTTTTTGTTGACTTAACCACCTCAGGAGAGGTAGCAGCTAGTATACCTATGATGACATCAACACCAGACAGATCCCATGATGAAATGATGGAAGTCACACTTAGCCTTACAGAAGGTACGTAGGATTCTCGGTTTTATAAGTTTGCAGCACTTGCTATACTAGTCCTTAAAAAGTGAATTGCCAGCAAGGAGTTGTGACCTAGATAGTGGGTGAGCCAGATGGTCTGATTTTGCCCTTTAGCTACCATTGGGAGGGGGTGAGAGGGCAAAGAAAGCCTTTTATTGGATGTGCTTGTACCAGGCCTACACAGAAATGCATGATAGCAATTCCCCCAGGTAACTTACGTCTGGGAGGGGGAAAACTAGTTTGTATCGGGGTAAAAAAAAATCAAAATCTCCAATTATAGTAGATCCAGCCAGAAACGATCTTCCGATGACGTCACCCAGCTGTTCCACTGGCTGAGAGAGGAGGTCTTTTGAGATATGGGCAATATACGTACAAATTAGTTGTCTTATTACAACCTCCGACTTATATTTTTTTAGATATCTATGAAAATGTGTAAAAAATACCATTTTCAGGAAATTTTAGCTCTACAAATCAATAATGGCAGAATATAGCTGCCTGGTAATATTTTTCTGCATTTTTCCTGCAATTTTTACTGCTTTTTAACCTCATTTTGCAAAAACTGGATAGAAGTCTAGTGATTATAACAATTGATTTGTGGCACAAGAAGGAATTTATAGATTTTCAAAGAATTCCCCTTTAATTGGCCCACGTGACCTTTGACCCAAATCTGTGAACACCCCATATGGACTTGGGTCAGCGGTTCTAACCAAGTCTAGTGATTATAACAATTGATTTGTGGCACAAGAAGGAATTTATAGATTTTCAAAGAATTCCCCTTTAATTGGCCCACGTGACCTTTGACCCAAATCTGTGAACACCCACATGGGCCTTGGGTCAATGATTATTCTGACCGATTTTCGCTGCATCGGCCCAAGCGTTTGGCAAACAGGACGCATTATGGCAAGTGTGGATGGATGGATGGATGGATGGATGGACGGACGGACGGACGACGGACGGACGGACGGACGGACGACGGACGGACGGACGACGGACGGACGGACGGACGGACGGACGGACGGACGGACGGACGGACGGACGACGGACGGACGGACGGAACGGACGGACGGACGGACGGAGTCAGTCAACAAAGTGCCATAACATTATTTGAAACTGCATTTGCCACAGTACAGTTACTGGAATCCGTGGGAGTTAAAATCACAACTTTAAACATCAGGGACAAATTTGGAAACAAAGCATCAAGTATAAGCATTAAAAAGCAAAAAGAACAAAAATTGCCCATAGATAAGGCTGTTCATTCAGGGCCGTACGCAGGATTTTTTTACGTGGGGGTGCGGATCCTCGAAAAATGGGGACATTTTTTATGGAAAAATGGACCTAACCCCCTGAAATGGTCCGTTTTTGGACGTTTTGAACATCTCACCAACAAAAAGTGGACTTTTTGTCAGATTTCCTCTAATATTTTGGACCTTTTTATAAAAAAAAATCAGCAAAAAGTGGACCTTTTTCCCAATTTGTGGAATTTGGGGGGTGCGACTGCACCCCCTGCACCCCCGCACCCCCCCCCCCCCCCCTGCGTACGGGCTTGTGTTCATTTGAAGGATTCACTCTGCCTTTCAGATGACGATTACAAGGAACTTGCCAGAACCCTTAAGAAACTCCCAAGTCTAAAAATGGTGAAAAGAAGATGTGCTGAAATTGACAACCTTTTCCCTGTAATTCCATATGAAGATATGATCGGTGCTTATGAGCCATTGCAAAAGAAGATATCTTTTATTGTCAATCAAATGGCAACACAATATGCTCACAAATCTGTTCCAGATCACATAGGAATAAAATTGAGTGGTGATGGTACTATGATTGGGAAAAGAATACACGCTGTGAATTTAACAGTCAAGATTCTATATGGCAAACACTGCAGTGGTGAATATCTTCTTGCAATGGTTCGTAAGCCTGAGAAATATCATTTCTTTCTAAAATGTGGGCACCTATTATTTCAAATTTACCCAATGACATCACGGTAAATGATCAAACCATTCCTTTAAAATACCATCTTGGGGCTGACTTGAAATTTCTGAATGAGATGATGGGGATAGGTGCATGCAACAGTACACACAGCTGTTTATGGTGTAAATGCCCCAGCAATGAATGGTATCTTCACACCAAAACATGGTCAATGCTTGATCCAGAATTAGGAGCTCGAACTATAGAAGAAATAACAAATCTATCCCAGCAACCCCGGACCAAAAATATGAGCTGTCATGCATACTTTCATTCATTCCTGTTCATTGTGTTGTTGCAGATCCACTGCACCTATTTCTACGTATTTCAGATGAGTTAGTCAATCAACTTATTCAGATTTTAAGGCACAAAGATAACATTGTGCAGAAATTCATGAATTTTGGACTTAAACAAATTGTTCCAATGACAGATGAAAGCTTTGAATGATCTTAAATAAAAAAGACCTTCCTGCATGTAGTTGAAGCCATAAGTGAATGTAGGATATGTGTATTTGTTACACAGGATGCATCGGGTGCAAACTCTTCATCTTTCCCAGTACACTTGTTTCACTCTCAATTCGTTTGTTTTGAGAAAAATTACATACTAACAATATCAGTATGATTTCAATATCAGTTTATTTCAAGTTTTAACAACATTGTAGAGGAATTGACATTTTTGCCCACCCAGATATGTAACAAATCACTATTTATACAACATTTAATGACAAGCACCCAAGCAACCCCAGGAGGTAATTTTTCTACGACTGCGCTGGCATGGGAATCAAACCCAAAACCTTCCGATCACCTGACAAGACGCCTTATTCACTTGGCTACCAGCTAACTGCAAATTCCTCTACTTTCGTCAGCGTATGTGTTCTATCAAGTACCCACATACCTATAATGTACTGTAAACAACATTGCTTAATTAAGCTAAAACATCAGCAAACTGGAGATCTGTTACTTTCTCAATTTAACTTTTAATCATCTTTATTATATGGCATGAGCCCTCGGGATGGGCCCTTTAGGTTTTTTATTTTTTTGCGTAACTAAAAACTATCAAAAGGTCCAAATATTTTTCTCAATGACTTACATGTTATTTATTTAAATGCAGTACCATCAATGTGTTCAAGGAAACCCATATTTCAAGAGCCACCATAAGTGGAGAAAGAGAAAATGCACTGGGACGTTATTTTGTAAGGCAAAGCACCTGTCCAGGCACTTTCAGGTAAATATTTCATTGATGACGATCATGACTATGATGAGGACATAGTGAAGATAATACTAACACACTGCGATTTGGTTATCCTACCAACAAAGAAAGCAGATGTGCAATGGAATGTTAGAATTTTAGCAGATTATATAGCACGTCTCACTAAATGTCAAAAGCAGGACTAATTGTAAGCCGAAATGCTATTATTGAGTAGCAATACAAATGTTGCCACAAACACTCAGCTGACTGTTCCTGCATAAAATAAATGAAGACCTGAAGACCTACTTACACAGCAGGATGCAGACTCAGATGTAGACAGACGATGAAGAAGGAGAGGTACAAGCCTATAAAATCCACGGGACCGCCAGTCCCAGAAAATTTTTTAACTATGGCAGAAGATTTTTAAGGTTCTGAAAAAAAATATATATCTTTTTAATTTTATTTAGCCACATTACTGTATAAAAATATATCAATTTTGAAGGAGCAGATTCTACCTCCTCTACCAACTAATCGACACTGTCCAAAACTTTTCATATGGTGACACGATTTGGATGAATCTGTTTAAAATAAGTGATTTCGATAATTCAGGCACTGCTGCGCTACAATAAGCAACAATGTTCATATCCCGATTGACCTCCGTGTCCCATCCCAGAATCCTTGAATTTTATTGTGCTGCGATGGGTAACAGAGGTCAATCGGGATATGAACAACAATAGTGCCTGAATTATCGAACTCACGTATACAAATATGCTTTCTTTTAAATTAATGCAAATTTATTACATTTTGTGTCCTATTTGGACAGAAGGATACAACAGACACAGACTCGGATGCTGACAGAAGATGAAGAATGAGAGGTGCAGGCCTACAACATCCACAGGACTGCGGGACCACCACACAATGGGACAGGGCAGAGTCAAAGTATGCCGAAACCCTAGTTTGGTGTTTGTAAATAGGTAAGAAATATAAGAATTTTTGTGCATTGTTACAATTTTGTGATTGATGATCAGATCAGATTTCATTTATGTATTAAAATCATTGTTTTGAATTTATATCTTGGTCAAGTCGATCTTCTAACAAATTGTCATTGTGATATTTTAGTCTAGCAGATTATATGGGTTCCTATGCACCCCCATTAAAACTAAATTCTAACATGATTTTTAGAATCTTTTTAAAGAGACATGAGGAGATTTCCAGGAAGAAGCGACCCCAATTTTTCTCGAAGCCCGGTTTTTTACATATTTGGAATGCTCGCCAATGTATTGGATCACACCTGAAGTGAATAAGCCGAATATGCCATCTTTATGTAAAAAGATGATGATTTAGTAAAACAAAGAAACAAAATAACAAAAATGTTTTGTTTTTTTTTTTTTTTTTTTTTTTTTGTTTTTTTTATGGGGACGATTACGATAGAGGCAAGTTCAAAACAAGGTTTGCAGTTTCCTCTTGCACCTGTTCAGGTGCGGATCCAGGGAAAGGGGGCGGAGGGGGCGCGGGTGGGTCCTCCCTGTAATCTGCCAAATTATTTTTTGCAAAATCAGACCATTTTGGACCAGTTACAGCCTTCAGCCCCCCCCCCCGGTTAAATTTTGATATTTTTCAATCCTGGATCCGCCATTGTTGTTTGTCTAATAAACTTTCGAAACGTCCTCGGGTAGGTGGTCTACGACCGATCCAGTGAAATTTGAGAGAAATTTGTATCCTAAAAAAATCTCCTCCTGTCACTTTAACATCTTAAAGAATTTTGATGTTACCACTTGGAGGACAATACAACTTTTTGAGCCAAAAGAGGTACATTAAATTGTATTTGTTTTATTTCTATGTTGCTGTTTTAGGTGCATTATCCCAATGATCCAAACCAACCTGGCCCGCTATACTTCCTCACTTCCAAGGAAGTGTGGCAGTTTTGGAGTGAGTGTGAAGGTCTGCAAAGCAAGTCAATTTCCTTGTGGACAAGGGGATGGCAATCAGGAAAGTATCCAATGCCGTTATTTCATTCATTTTTATTTTGATCACTACGATTTGGAAGATGAAATCACAGAGTTCCACTGTGATAAATGTAGTGGTCAAAATAAAAATAAGTATGCTATGTGGTACATGACAAGGAGATATCTGTATAAACTACACAGACAAGTGCTGGTTTACTTTTTGATTGCAGGCCACACTAAGTTCTCACCGGACTGGTGTTTTGGCCTCTTTAAACAAAGGTACAGACGATCTCATGTCTCAGCATTAAGGGACATTGAAGAAGCTTGCCGGACCAGCACAGTAAGTGGTGTCAACGTCTCGCAGCTAGTAGGCTTGGAAGGCGGCACAGTAATTGTCCCTACATATGACTGGCAGGCATTTTTGAGACATATTTCAAGTGGTACATGGCATGGAGATGTCTGTACAAACTACACAGAGAAGTGCTGGTTTATTTTTTGATTGCAGGCCACACAAAGTTCTCACCGGACTGGTGTTTTGGCCTCTTTAAGCATACACACGATCTCATGTCTCAGCATTAAGGAACATTGAAGAAGCTTGCCCGACCAGCACAGTAAGTGGTGTCAACATCTCACAGCTAGTAGGCTTGGAAGGTGGCACAGTAATTGTCCCTACATATGACTGGCAGGCATTTTTGAGGCATATTTCAAGTCCCTTCATGACATCAAATCCTTTCATCACACGAGGTTAGTTCAAATGTTATAACTGGAACATTTCATTTAAGAAGAAGAAATAAATTTGATGTAGCAGCTGCTTTTCTGGCAATGAAATTTAAACCTTACCACACACAACTTTTTGTACATCGTAAAAGACAGTTTTGTTCCGTACAATGTTGCCACAAACGTAACCAGCTGAAATGTCACACACAACCCATTTTTTTAATGCACAGCTGATTGAAAGATTCATTTCTTAAGACAAAATGAGTAGTGTAGAACCGATCACATCTGAAGGTTCTGAACCGGGCCGATTTTAAGCTTATCGGATTTGGATCGGAATCGGCAAAAATTCTCCTCCCTACCGATCTCATGAACCGATCCCAACCAGTTACAACAAAGCCTAGAGGAAATGGCAAAACTTTATTTCAAACTCACCTTATCTGCCAAATGAAGACCCTAGGCCTATATGTTTTCAATTAAATTTACTTAATCTAGCATTAAAACCAACCATTCATCAGACAAATATTATGGTAACTACAAATACGAAGCGTATGTGTGTTTTGTATTCGCAATGTTTAAGTTGACATGAATTCACATGTTAACAATACCAGGGAATTTCCTGTAAATTCTTGATGAGATGAAACAACGTTCCTGATTGGCCATGGTATTAAGTTTGTTGGATAAATTTTGAGACAAACCCTTTCAACACAAGTCATAACAACATATCATAGATTTTATCATAAATTTATAAAGGGGTATGTGATGTTTCATTACTTTTAGACTTCGTCGTGTTTTATTTGGTCAAAGATGATATTGTGGTGGGTATATTTCTAGAAATTCACGAACTTTCCAACCCATCATACATTGCGCAAACCTGGAAATCACCTAATCAAATATGGCTGCCCGGCTGGGTTAATCGCTGTCGGCGGCCGACTGCAGAGATCATGGGATGGAGGATGTATCATGGAGCTCAGAAAATCTAGAAAATAGTTTTTTCCACTTTTTTGTGTAAAACTGGTCGCATTTCAAGTAGATTGTATTTGATCATAATTGCGTAAGTAAGAAAAGAAAGTTCATAAAATTTCAGAGAGCAAATTTTACAGTGTACAGAATACCACTGTGCAAATCTCATGGGTTGTTACCGACATCGCCAGAGAATCGGTATCTGAATCGGAATTGGCCGATTAACCTAAACATGATCGGAGATCGGCCGATTCAGAAGCAGTGTGGATCGGTTCTACACTGAAAATGAGAATAAAACAAAAAATATCTATGGTGACACACGATGAATTATTTATTCCAGTAACTACATTCTGTGTAAAATTTGCCAAAATTTCATTGTGGGCAAATATGATTTTTCATTAAAATTTAGTTTGATCAGAGACGTTTATAATAAACATCTCTGGTTTGATAAGTCTTTCTATAAGCAATAGAGGTGGTTTGAAGAAGACTGTTACAAGTCCTTTGAAGAAGAAAACGACACCACTACCTTACACTTTCCATATTCAGTGTGAACATAGAGGACAAGATGAAAGCCCTTCCACAAGCAATGCCCCAATCCCTGCAATAGGAAAAAAACCAAAAGTGCAAAACTGGAGAGACATGATGAAATGCAAAAATCTAGCTGCATATAAGAAAATTAAAGAGTACAAAGAACTACAGTCAATACTACAGCTAAGCTCTGCCACTGCTGAAGCAACGCTGAAGAAAAGGAATATACCAAGTGAAGATGGGAGTTTCCATAACCTGGCCCATCTTGAGACACTTTTTTTCTGATACACTTATGATTCAGAAACCTTAACGGGATAAACCTGCTTTATTCCGTGAAGGGTTTCCGAATTCATAAGTGTCTCAGATGGGTCAGGTTACAGAAACTCCCTGAAGAAATAGAAGAGGCTGGTTGGAAATGAAACATAATTACAATGGGGGTACCAGAAAAGGATGAAAAAGATGAATGACAGGAAATGAGCTGAGGCTGCGAACCAAAATCACAATCCTTAAGAAAGCCATGACAAGTGAGACTTCTAAAAAGAAAGCTTATGAAAGAGTGAGGATGCAAAAAAAAGCATGCTTAGTTGACTGTGGAAGAGTTGGCCAAGAGCTACACCTGTTTTGCGGTACATTGCTGGTGGACGTGTTAACAGGTGGAAAATGTATCATGATTGGGTTATGCATACACGTAGATGTTTTAATTCAACAATTACTGCCATTGTGAAAAATGTTTATCTTACAGATAAAAATAAAGTGATTCTCATCACTTTCATTGTTTTGTATAATTCTTGTGTTTCTGCAGTGCAATTCATCAGTACTCCACAAAGTTTTCCTGTATATAAGCCGAACGGTAGAACGCTTACAGTTTAAGCAATCACCAGTCGAAGAAGAGGAGAACGACATCTTGGACTTTTTGTTCATAAATGAGTCTGCACACAACAGTGAATTGCAAACCTGTCTACATCCGGCATTGGGATTAATACAAGTGGCGAGTCACACACCAAAAGTGACTCACCAAAGAAAAATAACTCCCATAGTGAATTTGTACTTAAGAGAAGGTCCCCCAGAAAGCATGTCGGTTCTTCTCCTCTAAAAAGGAAGGAGCCTGACGATGTTGCTTCACCCCACCTAAGAAGATCACCCAGGAAACACATACAAACAAATGAATTGCGTCATGAACCAAGCCCAAAGAACAGACGGACAAGAGGTCCCTTGAAAATCCCAACTGGTAAAAAGGACAAGAAATGTAGGACTTGTAAAAAATCTCACTGTGGTCCATGTTTCATTTGTAAAAACAATCCAAGGGGAGTTTCCGTAACCTGACCCATCTGACACACTTATGAATTTGGAAACCCTTCACAGAATAAAGCACAGTATTACTTCATTAAGGTTTTCAAATTCATAAGTGTGTCAGAAAAAAGTGTGTCAGATGGGTCAGGTTACAGAAACTACCCAATCCAAGCACAAATTACTACTTTGTATACAAATATTACAAGTTTGCACCCAATGAATGATACTGATAGTTTTGTGATTCTTGTAGATGCCGGTATAAAGGTGCCAGATAAAATTAACTTGTGGTGTGCACATTACAACACTTTCTTATCAAAATAAGAAAAACTGATGTACGTTTATGTAACATATGGTCAGGTAGCAAGTATTATTTTTGTTCAAATGATGATTTTGAATTTAATATCACAGAAGGCTGCCTTGATCAATACAAATATCAATATTACTAATGATGGTGTGTTATACCGGTCTTGTTACCAATTCATATTTTAAAAGAAAAGTGCAAAACAAATAGATGCTCTGTTATGTCAATTTAAAAAAAAATTGGGTGATGAAGCAGATGTAATTCATGAAAAAACATTTTTTGGAAATTTACATCTACTTGTGTGTGTGCTATTTAAAGATGACAATGCCCATATCAGATGGCAAACCGGTTCAGTTCTCGTGACTATTTTGATCTTTTGCTAAAAAAAATCACTAAAGTTACATTATTGTAATTAATAAATGGCTAGTTACATCACAAAAGATTAATCCACTTCAAAATAAGGATGGAAACTGCGTACTTTCGGAAAACTGCATTTTTCAACAGTCTTCAAAATTCAGAAGTCATGAAGTGGTTGTATGTGGCAAGTAGGGCAAGACATTTTTGACTCCGGCTTCGGGCAATATTTGGGCATTATCCCACCCCTAAATTTCAAGGTATTTTCAGCTTAAAAAGAGTGGGACTATACTCGGGTCATATACCGTATATTGCAAAACTGAAAGGCAATTGTAGTCTATGTTTTTCCAGTTGGGAAAAGAAAATTGCTGTTGTAATTGGTGAGCAGGTTTGAAAACCTATATGTTCATTATACCGAGTCCAAAAAACAGGGAACAACTGTTGCTTATTAAAGATCCTTATTTTTACTCCCAATGATTTAGAGAGTGATTCTGACAATCTATCATGTCCTGATGAAGAGAAAGTACACTTTACCGTGCTGCTTTAGATCTTGAACACCAAATAGCCAGCTCGCGGACAAAAGGGAATGGATTATTATCAGAATAACCACTTGAATTGAAGTCTTAAATTTTGATAATCTCTTCAATCAGATGGATAGCCACATGTGGAATGCCATGTTTTATTAATTCGAATGACACTGAAAAGGAAACAATGGATGACTTTGATATGGATATTAAAACAAAACTTGACATTGACATGGAACAGGGTGAATATAAAGGCGATCACAAAAGGAAAAGGTTTTTAAGGCGTTTGTTTGGTATTCTCAATTTATTCTAAATGACAAATTCAATTACCCACTGCAAGTGATTCTTGCCGATATAGTGAACAAATTTTCAAACTCCACACGCCTGCTGTCAATACTGAACAGATCAAAAATGTGTGATTTCAATGATACTCTAAACAGGTTTCTGGATTTATGTTGCTGAAGAAAAGGGAAAAAAGTTGAAAAATCTGAATAAAATTGCCTTTACTATTAGCATGGATAGACACTCTTTCTCCATATACTATTATGTCTCCTAGTGGAAAAGAGAAGTTGGCATGGTACATCTTTAATGGCTCAGCAACCCAATCCACAAAAGGAATTACTTTTGCCAACGGAGACACTTACTAAATGATTGGTTTACCCCTATAAAAAAAAATTAATTATGAACAGTGTTTTTATAGGTGTCTAGCAGTTTATAGTTCCATGCGTTTGAGAAGCTGTAACAGAAATTGCTTTGGTGTACACCAGGGGAGAGTAACCTCTTTTCAGTTGAGACAATGCTTGCTCATACTGAAATACAAGATTGTATTGCGTATCAGAGAAGTCATATTCTGAATACTCTTCCTGAAGAGGTAAAACGATTTTATACAGAAAAACAATCTGATGTGTTCTATGACAATTTTGAACAGTGCATCAGTGATGCGCATAATCTAGGAACATTTGCTTGTACTCTACAGATCATTAGAGCTGCATTTTGTCGAAAAAATACAATTAAAATATATCAAATTATTGAATTCATTATACCAATTGCTTGCCATTTACCCAGGTAACTACTATCAAAATTCAAAGTTTGTACATATCTTAAACTCGCCTGATGCTGGTGGAAACCCAGGTCACTTTAGATAACCTTGATCAATAAGAGATGGTGTATCTTGAAACACAAAATTCCAATGTGTTTGATGTGTGGTTAGAGAGAAAATGCGAAATGTAATCCTGCCTGTGGTGAAATTGCTTTGCAAGATGTACTCTATTTGCATCCAATGGTCTAGTTAACTGCAAAAAAAAAAAAAAAACAAGGCGGTTCTTGAACCACAAGTGTCGCCTGGTTGCGCTATCACTTGCTTCATGATAAAAATTTGGCATTGATGATAAGAAAGAGAGCAAAAGCACTGGAGAGAAGTGTTATGTTTTGTAACCTGAAGTGCATTTTAAAAAGGTAAAACAAGAAAAGGTTAACTGAAATAGCATAAAAATTTGCAATGCAGTCAAAATCAACACATGATATTGTGGCACCTCATTCTATCACCCTACGAAATTTAAATCAGGCAAAGCGTCTAACCTGCAAAGCATTTTTGACCGAAATGTCTGAAAAAAAAATGCAAGCTAATGAATATGCAAATGATCATGCAAATAAAGCAGCCAAAAGTTTCACACACCTCACTCTACCACCCTACCAAGTTTGATGTAAATCGGGCATAGCGTTTAGCCATCAGAGCATTTTATAAAAGGTTTATTGAAATGTCTAAAAAATATGGAAATAAGCTAATTCAAATTCATGAATAATTCTGCTTCAGTTATGGTGTTCTGATATGCCGCAGAACTACATGAGGGATGAGGCAGGTACCAACAGTGATCAAACAATAGTTGATTGGTGCTCCTTGGTAAGAGATGTCTGCAGCAAGCACATGATTGCAAACTTTACTCCATTAGGAGGCTTTGATGCCAATGGGCAACCAGTTATCGTTGAGGTTGACAAGTCTTACTTTTTTCATCAAAAGTATCACCAGGGACGTTTCCGAAACAGAACATGGGTATTCGGTGCTGTGGAGAGAGACAGCGGCAGGTGCATCGTTCGCATTGTCAACAACCGGAATCAACACGTATTGCATCTTTTGATCTCTCAATGGCGTCTTCCAGGTACGCACATAATCACAGATGCATGGGCAGCATATAAGACATGGTTTCAGATTCGACCTAGGTTTTACTGCCAAAAGTGTAAAATGTGAAGGTGCTTCAACAATGAAACAAAACATGTTTTCTAGGTTAAAATTTTGTGTAGAATCCAAATCTGAAGTCAAAAATGCAAAACGTTGCACGCGTTCCGAGATATCGCATTTTGGGGTATTGCGCAATGCCGAGTCCCATAGAAACCTATGGTATTTTGCTGATAATTGCATCTTGCTTTAATAAAAAAAATTCTCAATTATTTTGTAGTTTGACAAAAATTTAATACTTTATTCTTGTAGGAATATGTCTTGGGCATAATCGATTAACTTTTCAACAATGTCACCCTTTTCGGTTTTTTTCACGGGTTCACAAAACGCCGAATTTCGGGTAAAATTCGGATTATGCAAATTGATAAAAAAAATTTCTCAAATTTTAGAGTGAAAAGAAGTTAATACCATAACTATGTAGGGACTTGCATTGGGCATAATCGATTAAATTTTCAAGCCTACAGCTCTTTTAGTTTTCTCGTAGTTCCAATTTTATTGAACAACAATATTTTTTTCACGCACTAGAAAAATCAAGGGGTAGGGGAAACATTTTTGTATTTTTTGAATTATTCCTATACTTGAAATGAAGCAAGTTAGGTATCAATTTGAAGCTTATTAAATTCTGCATAAACTGATAGGTAAATCATCACTGTAGACCCTTCCTTTCCAGAGATGTGATTGTGTAAAGCAAATTTTTTGTTTGAAAGTGCCAAATTTTGAATGTCGTTTGTCACGGGACATGTCAAATTTGAATCGTTCTGGTGTGCAAATTATGAAATAATTAATAAAACAAATACTTGAATCCATAAGTTACTACCTTTAACTGATATATTAACATTATAAAGGGTCATACATATGTATATTGTAGACTCTCTACGCATTTAAAGTTGGTAGGTGAAAATTTTTGTCACCCGAAAAGTATGATTTTTGGACAAAATCGGCCACAAATCAATATTTTGTAGCAAAATGGTGTTTGATACAGGGTTTTCGATCGAAAATTCATAATCTACAAACAATTTTACCCTAGAAAAGACATCTTAAAAATTAAACATGGTTGTTTTTGCTCTGAAATGAATTTTTTCACACTTTGGCACTAAAACCTAAGTCAATTCTGAAACCATGTCATAACAACATTGACCAGTTGAACAATGGTGTATACATGCACGATTTTGTTGTCCATCAACATAACTTCGTAGATCCCTTCCAACCCTGGATCCACACCCAGACAATTGAAGGACTGTGGAAACTGTCAAAGAAGAAACTTAGAAGGGGCCTGCACTACAGGACCAGTACATATCAGAATAGCCGGAACTGGACCAACTCTTGAACCAGATCTCCAAATTACACCAACTAAAAATCTCATGAAAGCTGGGATATTCCTGAAAAAGATTCTGTTTGTTTCTAGATCTGAGGTTCCTGGAAAGAATACAGAACTTGTTGTAATGTCCTGGGCAAAGTTTGTCCACATCCGTGAAAAGTAAGTTGCAAAAACAATAGTAGGCATGTCAATACGCCACTGCACAACCCCTGAAATCACGCACGTAGCACACGTACACACACGCTCAAGCACAGCACACCGTCAAACACAACTTTTTTGAAAAATTGTATTAAAAAAACGGTTTTTTTTTTTTTTTTTTTTTTTTGCTCTGAAATGAATTTTTTCACACTTTGGCACTAAAACCTAAGTCAATTCTGAAACCATGTCATAACAACATTGACCAGTTGAACAATGGTGTATACATGCACGATTTTGTTGTCCATCAACATAACTTCGTAGATCCCTTCCAACCCTGGATCCACACCCAGACAATTGAAGGACTGTGGAAACTGTCAAAGAAGAAACTTAGAAGGGGCCTGCACTACAGGACCAGTACTAGGCCTGTGTTGGTATTACAGGATGATGAATCCAATTATGTATTTTGCATCATATCTACCTTAGAATGCAAGTGCTCCCCCCCCCCAGACAACATGACTGTTTAGAATTAAAATTCTCAATGCTAAATGTATTTTATTGGCAATTATAACATTATAAACTTATCATTTATATTACATGACAAGGAGTGATGCATTGTACACGTCTATTCTTATTTTCATTTTCAATAAAGGGTGTCTTTAAGTTCATTTTCTATGGCAAACTTTAATTTAACTATGTTGATATCAGAATAGCCGGAACTGGACCAACTCTTGAACCAGATCTCCAAATTACACCAACTAAAAATCTCATGAAAGCTGGGATATTCCTGAAAAAGATTCTGTTTGTTTCTAGATCTGAGGGTCCTGGAAAGAATACAGAACTTGTTGTAATGTCCTGGGCAAAGTTTGTCCACATCCGTGAAAAGTAAGTTGCAAAAACAATAGTAGGCATGTCAATACGCCACTGCACAACCCCTGAAATCACGCACGTAGCACACGTACACACACGCTCAAGCACAGCACACCGTCAAACACAACTTTTTTGAAAAATTGTATTAAAAAAACGGTTGAATATTTTCAAAATCTGATTTCAGATCCATGTTTAGAAAGGCCTATTACTACTACCTGCCAAATTTCGTTACAATACAAGCAGTATAACTGTCCGAAACAGCAAGAGTAATATTGTACAAAATCTCATTTTGCCATTCACCGCGGCACTGACTGATTGGAAATTCACCGCGGCACTGACTGATTTTGGCTAATTTCAGCTGTGCTCAGGTTTCGGGGCTTTCCCGGTGTGATCACGTGGTCCTACAATGCCCATATTTGGGTATTCCATTCATAAAACTGACGTCATACCAGGGTACCAACGATTTCCAAATTGATTGCTTTACTCAATGTGTAATACACGGCGAAAGATGGGTCCCAAAACTGCCGTATTTTTCCACTTTTGCGGCATCCGGCATGAAAATCGTTTGATATAGTAGTCAATCTATCCTTAAACAATATTTCTACCAAACAGCAAGTCGAAATTCGAACGAGATCACCCCGCGCCCATTTTATTTTGCGCTCGTACGAGTAGCAACTTGACTTCCGGGTTTACGACGCCATTTTTAAAATCTCGTCCAGCGTAAATTCACACACACACACTTCAGATCAGCTGACGATATGGATGATACGCGCTGTAAATTGTGGTCATCCAACCAATAACAAAGTTTGTTGTCAACTCTGAACTTCCAGGCAAATATCTTTATAAGTTATGAATTATAATAATTATTTGATAAAGACCAGCAATAATATGATCCAGGTAGAACCTGAGAAGCGAGCGCTCAGATTCACTTTTATTCTGTCATATTTGCCATAGAAAATGCCCGCAAGAATTCCCAATTAAATCCTATTGTTGATCTGCTTGACTGCACAAGTACATCGAGATCGAGAAGGAGGAGATCGCTATTATTGCTATTATTGATTTGTTTGAA
>JAMKCH010038700.1:0-14978 GCA_023653785.1 Ophioderma brevispina | reverse complement strand
CTGCAAGAAATTCAGCACAGACATCTGTACTGGAATCTCAGCGTGGGAGGTGACCAAAAATCCTGTCTCAGGTGATTGACCGTACCCGAATCGACCTTGGGGATTATGGGACGGTCCCTGTATCACCGGTTGCCCTTCAAACAAAAGGTCATCGCGGCTTGTAAATACTACTCGGCGGTGCAGTGACAAATACCACACTACTGAGTGTATACCGAGGGCATCGACCGATGGTTCGTTGCCCTAGAGCAAACGGATTGAAAGAATTCAAATCGGGCGATGGTCAAAGAGTGCAACCCAGCCATTGTTGTGTGTGAAGCATGACTAAGCGCCGGCACAATGGGCTGAGGACTCAAGGTTAAGGTCTGACCTCGACTCAATTGGTCTCTAAGCACACCTGAAGTGGCAGGACCAGACACACCTGCGTGGGTGATTGAAGTCGATTCAGATAGACCAGTCGTGATTGACCACCCGGGGGTGCTCGCAACAGGACTGAACGAAGCCAGTTGCCAATGCGCGAGGTTCATCGACAGCAACGGATGTCGCTGATCCTAAAATGGGACCTTGAACAGTCTTAGGCATCAGGTCGCCCCTGGGATCGCGGCCTCCTCAGAGAGGAAGAATTTGGACAATACCAAGGTAGTGTCCTTGGGCGTCTCAAGCGGATTAGCAGCACACCATGTGCTGAATCAGCTCTAAGAAACCGACGGGGGAGGGAACACCACTCTCACTCCTGAGGAGGAGCAGAACCCAAGAGTCGTCTGCGACCCGCCGAAAAGGGAGTGGAGATACCCATGGCGTGTGGGACTTCGACTCCTGCCGCTGCAGGAGGATAACCCACACTACGAGGACTTCGACCCGGCCGTGAACGGGGATGGGGGGATACCCTCTGGCATCCCCACACCAGTAGAGTGGGGGCCGACCTGGGCAAGACGGCACAGGAGGGAATCCTGCACCCATGTTGCCCAAAATTCACCCACCCGGGGTAGAGACCCGGAGGGGTTTAGCGGAGGTGGGAGCGGTGATGATTATCTGCACGAACCGTAAAATCATCACCCCAAGTACCACAGAGCTTCATCCGGCTCCTTTGGTACCCGAGGAAGAGAAGACAGTCGGATGATCAGAACGGCCTGAACCGAGGTTCAAGAGAGTCAGCTGAAGGCTACTACCACCCTGCTTACCTTTTTCCTTTATTACCTCTACACCTTTACCTTGTTAGGCTTCTTCGGGCGAAGACCCAACGGACGCGCACGGAGCGTGTCCAGGCGATCCCAGTGAACAGCAATAAAGCCTATACACAGGGGACAAGGGGTAATGCGCCGAGAGAACAAGGGAGACATATAAGGCAAGGGGGGGTGGGGGTCATCAAAAAATCAATTTGCGCCGAGGCATTTGGAACAAACACCCATGATGACAAGAAAAAGGGGAAAAATAACCGCGCCAATAAGTCTAATCTCGCAAGCCAAAAAAGGCCGGCTAAGCACGCCAGCGATAGTTGGTGGAAGCTATACCGCGAACTAAAAACCGTTGCCGTGGAGGAAAGGGAAAACAGAGAAGTTCACTAAACTACGCAATCTAACAACGTTACAAACAAGTCACCCCGTATATACGAGACCTGAATGATAACGCGTAGGAAGATACGTTGTAATAGACAATAGGGTAAACAACGACTCTGTAAACATTCCAAGTACCATAACAAAGTAACGGTAATATAGAACTAGGTTTTACATACATACCATGCTAAGGTTCGAAAAAAGGGTAACGAATTCCGCTACACCCAAACAAACGCCGTGTTGGACAAAGAGGCCCAAAATTCGCCAGAAAAAGTCCAACTCGGCGCTAAAAATTGACCAGAACGTAGTCCAACCCGTCCTATCAAATTAGCGAACCTATCGGCTAAAGCTAACATTTTCACCTGGCCAAAACCCTATCAAACTAGAGCTAACTAGAACGATACCGGTCTCTTGGCTTCATAAATTTAATGGGGAGAGTATAGTGCGGGGTTGCCCGACCTGCTTTGCAGGGGTCGTGGTTGCCGTTTGAGGTTGGTTATTTATTGATTTAATGAATTAGGTCTTTTTCATATCTGAGAGCTGGCTGTTTCCTTCAGAAAGATGCAAATTAGTTATCATCTACGCTCAGGTAAGCAGTAAATCCCCGATAGATATTAATTTAATTGAATTGTATGCTACAAAACGTCTGTGTACGGATTAATTATCTGTTTTAAAGAAAGCGAAGCCCTCGAAAATGTATAACATTACATTTTCTGGCATTCTCATATGCTATAACACGTGCTTGATTTTTCAGATTTTAAACCTGGCAGACGTGTGGCCCGGGATGTGGACAATAGCACTGGTCGTTTGCCTATTGTATTTGGAAAGCCTGTGTAAAATGACCTGTCTCAACAACAATTGCGCTGTGAACAATAGTATTGGTTGACCTGCCGACTAAAACTGCTGGGACGAGGTTATTGCAATCGGACCTTGAAGTAGAAACACTTTAAAATATACTCAATACACAGACCTTAACCTGCCTGAACATTATGCACGGACAAATAAGTATCTAGGCACTGAAAGTAGAAAATAATTTCAAAATTTGGGGATTAGAACACACCACATTTAGGTTTTTGATACTAAACAACATTTGCCAAACTTGTAAAATATAGATCTAAATAAATTTAACACCAAATTGTACATTTGAGGTTTACTTGGCAAGAAGGCCCCACTATTGTCAGTTGTGGTCGTATTAAGTTATACCCTGCCAAATCTAACACCTCAAGCAAGCTATGCAGATGGGGCTTTTTTGGCCCAAGTCCCTCGACTTTAACTCTCAGAAAAACAAATTGGCCCTGGTGTGTTTGGGGAGGAGTGTTAACAAATCAGCTTCACAGTACATTTCGTCCATCCATCATTTTCAATAGATTTACTTTTTCATTAAAGCCTTCTAAGCCCATTGGGAAAAATCTCCTACAATTTGATTTTTAAGCACTTTTGTAAGCATATTCTTGCTTCTAACCAATCCAACTAAGTTGAACCACCTTCAGCCTAAAAATCCCTTGTTTTTGGTGAAGTGTTTTCATGTGAAAGAGAAATACCTATGACAACAATAGCACCAATGTGCTGACGTCATAGAAAATTGTGGTTAGAGTGAGTAGAGATTGGTTGTTGTTGTTTGTGCTTTTGGGGTTTTTGTTAGATTTTTGTGTGATCATTCTTGTGTTCTAGCAATTAATAAGTGGTTGGCAACTGGAGAGGTCAGTTAAAGATCCTGTTTTTTTTAACTTGAATTGCTTATTACTCTGATGTGGTATTTAACTTTGTTCTCTTCTTTTAATAAGAGTGTTATTTCACCAAATGGCTACAACTGATGTTTCCCCTATTGGAACCTTTGACTTTTGAATGACTCACTTAATGACCTGACCTGTCATGTCTTAGATTTTTATGGCATAAGCAGAACCTCACTCTCCAAGTTTATTGCTGCAATAATTGGTTCCCCTGTCCACTTTGTTTGGCACATGGGGACTATGAAATGCTTTGCATGTGTGTGTGTTGCGTGTGTGTGTGTGTCCACGCAATATATCTGATCCAATTCAAGTGGTGGGGGTCCATCTTTGCCCTTAGATGCACTCAAGTGCATGGGCTGGGATTTAAATTGGGTCATTGTGACATAGGTGTCAAGGTCAAATATGGTCAAAAATGAGTCAAAATTTGGTCAAGAATAGGATATATAGTTTTTATAAGCCTTGTAACCATGATCTTTTGATCTCAACACGTAATGGGTGTCCATATTTGCATTGGCACCATAGATGTCACCAAGCTAGATGGTGGATGAGTTCGAAGGTGGGGCAATGTGGCTGGTCAAAGGTCAATGTGGTCAAAAATGGGATGAAATGGCTATAAAGCCTTGTTGGCAATTGTGGCTGGAATAATGAAACTTGGTGGGGTGTGGTCACATTCAGTGCCGAAAATTTGAAGGTCGTTTAAAGGTCTGTGGAGGTCAATCAAGGTCAAATGGGATCATCCGGCTATAAACCTTTTCCAAATGTGGGTAGGATGATGAATGTGGTGATTTGTGGTGCACATTCAGTTCTGAAAAATATTGTAAGGTCATTTCAAGGTCATGCGGGTCATTCAAGGTTAAATGGATTTAAATAAATTACCTATAGCCCTTGTCATTGTGGTATAGGATGATGAAACTTGGTGGGTGTGGTCAACATTCAGTGGTGAAAATTTGACGTCATTTCCAAGGTCCTGTTGGGTCATACAAGGGTCAAAAGCACTAAGTAGGTGGAGGATGGTTACAACTTAGTGGGTGTGGCCAGCATTCAGTGCCAAAAAATTTGAAGGTCATGCGGGGGGTCAGCAAGGTCAATCACTAATTAATTCAGTAAAACTTTTCGCTATGAATGTTTAAACCAGGCGGTCCTTGAACCACTATGTCGCCTGTTTTGGGCTATACCTGTTTTGTTTATGACCTTCAAAATTTTCAGAAACCAAATGTTTTACTACACCAGTTTCTTGACCATACAACTATTTGTAGGTATTATTTCCTTTGGATGAAACACCACATGTCCTTGAAATGACCTTCAAAATTTGTCGGCCCTGAAATGTTGACCACCCTCACCGAGTTTTCATTGCCCAATCCATTCCCCAACAGCAAGTGTCCAAGGTCACAAAGGTCACATGAGGGCAAGAACATGAGGGATACTACCCCAGGCCCAATGTATTAATTGTATGAAAAAATCGATTGACATATGTGGATGCACCAAGCAGTGTTACAATTCTGACCATATTTAGGGTCACCCAAGGTCACCAAGGTCACATATGCCACCGACACGCGGGTGAATATATGTGGATTGCTCCAAGCAATGTTATATTCTGACATTTTAAGGTCACACGAGGTCAAAAAGGTCTATGATCACCCATATGCGGGACACTATGCAAGGGCCATTTTATCTACGTTGAATAGAAATCGATCGGCATATATGTGGATACAAACCAAGCGATTTTATACATTCTGACCATTTTAAAGGTTCCCACAAAGGTAAAAAAGGTCATACGACATCGCCAACATGTGGGACAATTACCCAAGAGGCATTGCAACTAAATGTTATGAATCGTTGTTTGAACGTATGTGAATACGCCAAGTAATGTTAATTCTGGTCACACAAGGCCCATGAGGTCATCAACTGTGGGGACACTACCCAATGTCTACTGTACAAAGTGTCCTTGAAAATCGATCTGCATATGTGCATGATCACCAAGCAATTTTATAATTTTTTTATAATTCTGATCATTTCACACCAAGGTCACCAACATGTGGGATATTACCCAAGGGCAATTGTTCAAGTGTCATGGAAATCAAGTGACTTTGAATATACCAGGTAATTTCGTATTTCTGACCATTTTTGGGAAATACCTCTAAGGACTTCTATAAGACTTTTGACTTCCACTCGTGAGAAAGGGTAAACGGGGGGGGGTGGGGGGTGGGGGGGGATCATTAACAATACAAGGACCTTACATGCAATGACAATAAAATGTGTGGCATGTAGGCCTAGGTGGAAACAGTGGCAGACATCCAACTTTGGCATCCACTTTTTCCGTATTCCATAGAACAAAAATCAGTATTTGGACCCAAAACATATCTTTACTTGTTCTTGCGAATTTTCAAATTTTTGGCCTAAGTTCACTTACAGCCTGTATGTAGAAATGTCGGTGCAGTGAAAGGCTAATTTTGCGCGCCCAAAGATTTTTTTTTTTTAATGACCTAAATTTAAATGAAAAGTCTAAACTTTAAAGCTCATAACTTGAAACTACGTACATATGTACAAATGAATACTGCAACGTGAGATAGAGCTCTTTAAAATACAGCTTTCCCAGAAAAATTGACAGAGCCTCCGTCGTCTGATATCTGACAGCCCCGCATTTAAGGAACGGTCAGTCAGGAACTAAGTCCATCTTGAGTATTTTTTTTTTTTTTGTAAAACTATAACATGCTAAACTTTTAAAGCTTGAAAACTTAAAAAACAAAACTATATACTATAACAATAAGTTTTTGTATTGAGTCATAACCTTTGCAACCATTGCAAGTTAATAGTTAATCAAATAGCTTTCATAGGAATGTTTGCATACAGCGTTTAAATATTAAATCAAAATATTGATGTGGGTGACCCATCCGCAGTCTGGAGAAACCTGTCGGAAACTATTTTCACATACTTTAGAAAATGAAAATTTGTCAATCCATGTCCTTTTATTATTTTATATTACATTTTTTTAATTTTTTTAATTTTTTTAATATTTTTTACTGTTCTGATATTTAACTATTTTCTTTCTCTTATACACTTTCTTTTTATTTAGTATGCGACTAGTTTCCTCCGTATGTTTTGCGAGGAAAACGTACGTCCGTATTTCGTATCATTTTCCCGTACAAAAACGAAAAAAAAATCCGTACTAGTAGGCATGTCCGCAGCGCGCAAGTGGTGTTGGGGTTAACATTTTTACACCGACGCACAGACACCACAGACTCGTACATCATGCTTTATGGGTCTAACAAAAAAATGTCCATATGGAACTGTTCTTTAAAAAAAATCATGGTAGCAACTTCATGTTGTTCCCTAAAACCATCATGAGTTAATTGCCCCCGCGCGCATTACTAAAACCTTCGCGTTTCTCCTGCTGCATGCTGAAAATTTCCATTTCCCCTCCCCCTTTTTTATTTGTTCATCATTTCTTCAAGAAAACATTTTCGCTCTCCGACATCATAATGAAAAAATGCTAAGTACAAAAACATTTCCGTCCTCATGTTTGATGTAGTCGTGTCAGAAACCGAAATAATGCAAAAATTTACATCAAATCACAAGGTAGACCCTATAGTCCTAAGTTTTCTTTTCCTATCGACAGTTGATGTTTTTAAAAGAACATACTGAGTCGGGTTTCGTACTTTCCAATTCAGGATTAATTACGTCACGCATGAGATTCATGTACAAGATTAATTACGTCATGCAGGAGAATTTCCCGGTCGGAACCATTATACGGAATAGGGAGATCGCATTCACATGATTAAATTCTTCTGTTTCGTATTTCCCCTCATCGTAGGTAACACCATCTAATGGTCATAACACTTGTGAGATCTTTCCGCTAGTTCACATTTCAGGGCTCGGTGGAACTTAGTACAAATTGCGTCGCCCAAAATCCCTCCGCATATTTACCAAACGGTGGATGCGGTGCTTTTTGACACTTGCGAGCTAACCTGGCCCATTTTCTTTTTCTTTCACTAACCTCTCATAAGAGCTCTGATAACTTACATAGGGGCCCATGAAACACGGGGCATTTTCAGTTTGTTGTCGTTACTAATATTTTACGGGTGGAAAATATTGACTTCCTGCAAACTTTCTTCCCCTTTGTAAAAAAACGGGGAATCCCATGGTGATGTAATCAGGAATCCTACAAAAATCCACGGCTTTGAGAGAATTTTTTTTCAAACGCTATGATTTGCGTCGTGATTTTTTTATGAGCCGTAGGCTACATGTAGCTGCAATTATTTTATAACAAAAGCATTTCTGTTTCCCCTCCTCCTATTATAGAACAGTAATGAATTGTGCGTACTCCTAGCAGTATAATACTCAATAATTTTTATCTCAAAGCCTGGTTCTAGGCCTTACGTAGTGTCTATCCACGGCCCGGGCGTTATGGTATTAGTGTTTGCCTATTGTAATCAAATTTGCCAGATGGACAAGGGGAGTGGCCCAACTTGAAGCATCACGGTTTTCTCATTTCCCGGTAACGCCCAAGGGCATGCCCATTTGTTTATTGTCAATGAGGTCGTGTGATGTTGATCAACTTTCAGGTATTAAAGAGGCACATTTGGGTGTATTCCACACGCTCGCAACGACAAGGACACCTACCCTATGAATGGAGGACAATATTTAGGCTATTGGATTTACACTAACGTCTTGACAGATCGCTGCCAGGATTTTCGTACGTATTTTCTTATTATGAGGTCACATGATATTGTAAACGCGACTTCTCAATCACGCCTCTTCATCTATGGTGGGTCGCAACAGAGAGTCATTCACATTGCAACCTGCAGGTATGAAAGGATACTACATTAGAATAAAAGGGTGTACGCTCTATGGGTTGTCTATTTTATACGAAATGACCAAGAACAAAATATTTATCTTTGGCAAACCTCAATTTTGCGTAAATAGCCATAGTAGGTTTAACATAGAAAGTTAATATAGTACGCTTGCTAGAACCTCGATCCTGGACAAGTTTTATTCGACGCCTTTTGTGAAACAGGGAGTGTGGCTTTCCTGTTGTCAATTAACAATGATTCACCCCTGTTAACGTTCCATCCAAATCTGCAGTCATGTTAGCATACATTAACATTTAAGTTGCGTAAAATAAAACACTACATACGGGGTAAACTCCAAAAACAATTTAAAAAATGGAGCATTTGACGATTAAAAAAAGCATCGCGATGATAATCAGAGATACGAGTACGGCTTTATCAAAAATATTCTTTGAACGCAATTGAGGACCAAGCCGATTCTGTATTTAACACAATCCTACACATTTCAACTCTCTTCTGCCCCACAGGCCAAAAAAAAAACCTTTGAGA
This sequence comes from Ophioderma brevispina, assembly GCA_023653785.1. Classification (NCBI taxonomy): domain Eukaryota; kingdom Metazoa; phylum Echinodermata; class Ophiuroidea; order Amphilepidida; family Ophiodermatidae; genus Ophioderma; species Ophioderma brevispina. The sequence continues at coordinate 6,362 of JAMKCH010038700.1, read as the reverse complement.
AAAAAAAAAGCAATGGTTGCATGCCAAGGGAGTAGAGGTCAATTCTCATAACAACACACTGAACCTTGAGGCATCGCAGTCGGTGTCCTTTTATGAATATTCACTGCTTAACCTCCTTGTTTGCAGAGGGTCGCCAGCGGTGGCATGACAACAACGAACAGGTCCAAGAGCTGCATGTTCGCATGCCAACATCCCGAGGTCGATTTACTACTTCGACCACTCATTACAATAAAATGACAACTAAAATCATTAAACCGTAAATAAAACTAAAATAACTTTAATTAAACATAAGCTAATACATAAAAAAAAAAACTAACAACTATACACCAAGTCCAAAAAGAAAACTCTTTGACAACGCATCGCACTGGACCGGCCATCCCATCCATGTCCCTTTGAATTAAATTGTATCTCTTCACATTCGTAACCCGACATTTACAAACTCGAGGATGAAAAGCAGGTGCGAGCATGCCCCGGGATCATGTGACGTCGGCATGCTACAGCCTGAAGCCGAACACACCATTACAAATACAAAAACAAATCCGCCACAAACCCCCCTCCGAATAAAAATGAGCCCAAAACACTTTTTCAGCAAATAATAATACATATCAAACACCCTAAATCTATTAATAAAATAAAACAATACAACTAACCTTCACACAAACTAGGCACAACCCCGAAATAAAACCTTAAATTGCCAGACCCACTTATAATCAACTTCGCCCCTAACAACACCGTGGTATAACCCCTATCTATATGAATATTATTGGACAATATTTTTTTACAAACACCTGCTGCAATTCATACGTACGATGCACATACACATCCTTGAACGCATGGAATTGTACGTAAACTTATACACCACATACACAGTGCAATCAGTGCTGATTCCCTGATCTTTGCTCGTGTTATTTGAGTTTATATTTATTAGGTTTCGCATATTAAAAATCCGCGTCTTTTCGATGATCGACGACGCCGCGTTCGCTATTACAACAAACCCATACGTGAGTATTGACTCTGATATCTTGGGTACGGTGTTACACATGCGACAAACACTAACACAACGAAAATAACACACTTCTAGGCCTGATTTTGCTGACGAAATTCATTCAGCTTGAAACAATCCCACACTTTCACACGACCAATGGTGAACAAATATGTCTCAATCAAGGGCAAAGGAGATAGGCCTAGACTTTTTCGCTACCCGCTCTGCGGAATCGGTACGATTAGAGTAGCTTCACTCATGAAGCTAAAATCAGGCCACGATCAGGTCACCCACCTTTAATTCCTCAATCTTTGTCGACATTTAAATTTTGTGGTATTTGTCAAGCAGGAATTCAAAGCCGCAAATTCTGCACCATACTCCGATGTATTGCGCATAACAGAATTTTCTCACTTCCATTGTCGTTAGTCAATAAGTGAAGTACAAACAACAACCATTTTTTGAACTACAATAGCAGGGTGTAAGACATGTCAATCTAACATCAACAGGAATATCAACTCGCAGTCATCAACATCCGGCGCAACCAAAGTACTATATCTTTTTCAAAAGGCCTAACGGTAGGGGGCGCTCTTATGCATATCGCACGTACAAATAAGACTTGACTAAAGGCTACCTGGTCACAAATATTTAAATCTAAATGACCGTTATTGAATTACCCTGTTTTGCAGCGAGGTTACTCATCCACTAACCCCAAAAATTTTGAAAGTCAATAATTTATTCCATATTATCATGATATTATTAAGATTCACTGACAAGAGGTGATTTTGTAACTGTCACTGGGCTGATACTGCCATAGAAATGTCCACATAAGAATTCCATAAATTACCATTTTGAAATGCCCAAATCGAGTAAGTTGTGTCCTCCCCCATGACAATACAGCATGTTGAGATGAACAAACAGCAAATTCACGAGGCACTAATGACCAGTAGTCTAAAAATTCAGAAATTTAAACCCATGAATAATACCTATCATGTTGTATATATTGAAAATGACTCGTGTGGTATATTCTCATATCTATATAACCCTTTTGGGCAGCTGGAAAAAATATTGACTTGACTAAGCCTAAGTTTTAAGGCTGTGGTGTTACAGTAGTTTCTGGCCTCTAGCGAAGTACAATCTACGGCTGTCGTAATCGTACATATTCCTCCTCCCGTCCATAGGACTTAGGTCAATCTGGATTAGTACCGCTTCTTCATACGCCCACTGACTAACTATGTTACGTGCAATCACTCCTGATTCTTAGGGAAATTGACTTTAGGTACTGGCTTATCTTCATGATGACTTCAAGAGTAAACACTGCACATGCCTTAAACCAAAATCAGGGGGTTCATGGCTTTATTTGGGGGCATGCAGCTTCCGTCAGCCGAAAATAATGCCAATTTTTTTTCAAAGAACATGTTAGCTTGGCAGTTGTTCTTTCGAAGCCATATTTTTGCTTTGTAGGTTAGCAAACAAAAAAATCACAAATTTACCAAAACTGTCTACAAAATTGTCATCAACTTGGCTTTGAAAAGCAGTTGCTCCTATACCTGATACCTTGTAACACTCAAGGATTAGGGCATAAGGCCCCATCTGCAATAGCTGCCAGGTGTTAGAGTTGGCATTTATAACACTTATAATAACACAACTGACAAATGGAGCTATTGCAGATGGGGCCTTTTGGCAGTAACCCCCGACATAAGAATATGTTTCTTCATGCTTTGTTGTACCAATACCCGCTGGAAAAAGGAATAACTAAGCAAACACTACACAGTACATACAGGCTCCATAACCCTCCACTAGCCCATGAGGAATTGGAAACAGACATTGGCAAACTTCACAATCGATAAAGAAATGCCTCAAATCTGCATCGGTTTCGACCATTCTAATCTCTCATTTCTGAACCATTTCACCTGACAGTTGGCATGTTTTACGATAGAGGGGTCCAAATCTTCCCGATTTTACTTAAATATGTCTTTCAAGTTCAGTTAATTTTGGTGGTCATTTACAGTTTTAATTGTAAAGTTCGAGCCAGTCCACCACTCCAAAAGTAAATTTCGCAAAGAAATGTAAATTTTTTCAACTAAACACTTTTTCTTACTGCAAATGTTACCTTTTCTTGATGGACACAATATGTCCATCAAAAGTAACCTTGCACAAACATGCTGAATTTTTACTTACTTTTTGTTGAGAGAAGAGAATTAGAATTTGATTTTTTGATAGATATGTTATGTATTTTAGGTTACTTATTCATATCAAGACAGTTTTAAACATCCTGTTTTCAGATAAATTTTTACAAACAAAAACTGTTTTTCAAGGAATGTACATTGATGGACAAAAATGGGAAAAAAATTTTTTTTGTTGTCCATCAAAAGTGTTTTGTTGTAACATTCACCTCTCAAAAAGTCTCAAATCTTGAAAATGACCTTATTGCCAGGCAACTCAAACTTCTAACAGATTGCTTTTGTGAATTTAAGAGTTGTTTTTTAAAATAGGTTGTTTTAAAACCAACTGATAAAGTGGCCAAACCAAACAATTATACTGAAAAAATTGTGTTTTCTACATAAGGGCAAACCAAATACGGGACACCCTCTCTCGTGAAACGTGCCATTGCAATAACAGTGCAATCTGAAGTCATGATCAGCTCCGATCAGCGAGCTCACTGCAAGTAACATTGAACTTCGCTTACACTATGTCTGTGAAATGTTGCTATCACTGGCCTAGTGCTTAGATTTGAAGTCAGATCATAAGGGAATACGGCTGAATTCAAAAAATTGATTGGGGGAAATGGAAGTTATACTAAATATTATTATGGTCTGGTCTTTTCAGCATTTTCTACTAACATTTTTAAATTTCCTGTCAAAATTTGTGGTTGGATTACTATTTCTTTACAACTTGGGACCTTAAATTGCTGATATTGTAGTACTGATAGCAGAATTGGGAAACATTTAGTATTGTACGACCCTGCCTTATGCATTCGGCAAGCCTCAACACGGAATAAACTGCATGCATTGAAGGATGTGGTGGTGGCAGAATCCTGAAGTCATACCGACAAAATTGGTTGCATATAATGGGTTTTTCCCCCTGCCCTTCATAACCACAACAACCAACCACCATTTCATAATCCACATTAAGATTCTGCTATACTTCAAACCATCAGAGCATTTTCATGGACCCATACTGAAAATGGGGGTAATTCTCCCCTGCATTACAATGAATGTAGGTGATAAGTATCCATGACCACCACCAAACGCAAGGAGCCGTTTCACATATTTATCAATGGGTGAAAAACATAATCTTTTTAATCACAATTTTTAGAATTAATCCTAACCAGAATATTAGTCCCTAATCAATAAATTTATTTTTCAAATTTGGGTGTTTTTTTAATTATTTATAATATAATCAGAAATAAACCCATTAAAAAGTGTTTTATAAACAGTACAAGCGGAAAATAACCACTGGAGCACAATTGTACCCACACATAACACACAAAAATCAAACCCATTAAAATAAGTTTTATAGATCTACAGTAAAAGTGAAATACCACTGGCACAATTGTAACCCACAAATAACACAAACAAACACCCCATTAAAATAACGTTTTATACGTCCAAGCTGAAAATACCACTGGAGCACAATTGTACCCACAAATACACACAAAAATAAACCCCCATTAAAATAAGTTTTATACAGTAACAAGCTGAAAATACCACTGGAGCACAATTGTACCCACAAATACACCCAAAAATAAAACCCCATTACAAAAATAACATTTGAATACAGTAACAAGCTTAATACCACTGGTAAATTGTACCACAAATACACACAAAAATAAAACCCCATTACAAATAACAGTTTTATACAGTAACAAGCTGAAAATACCACTGGAGCACAATTGTAGCCCAAACACACAAAAATAAAACCCCATTTAACCCTAACAACGGCCGAGAGGCAGGAAGCCACGAAAACAGTGGTACCGGTCGCAAAATGTTTTTCGTTGCATCTCGGCCGTCAAAACAACTATTTTTGGTCGCGCAAATGACTCTCATTGGCCCTTTTGCATCTTGGGCCGTCCTCTTACCTGAAAATGACGCCATGTTCCTCGTTGCATTGGGGCCGTCTTTACGGAAAATGACGCGATGTTCCTCGTTGCATTGGGCCTCCTTACGGAAAATGACACGATGTTCCTCGTTGCATTGTGGGCCGTCATTCCTTGGAAAATGATAGGATGCTTTTCACTGCATTTCGGACGGTTTGCCCGCAGAAAGCGCAATGCTTTTCATCAGGCGGGTGACACTGTGTACCAATGCCCATAGACAATTTCGTTCGAGGGTGATAGAGCCACCATTTTCGATAAGCCATTTTTTAATTATGGCTAAACGCATCATAACGTAGCATAATAGCGCCACGCACGACTATGATGTACCGTAATAGCGCCACTCACGACTGGCGAACTATAAGCTACAAATTTCAATGAAGATCATTGTGCAGTACGTATCCATTATTTATTTATTTATTTATTTATTTATCCCACCCCCCCTTTTTTTATTGCATTCGCACGCGATGTTTGTCCGTTGCATCTGGGCCGTCTTCCGGCAAATGACGCCATGTTTTTCGTTCCATCTGCCGTTATGACTTTTACCTACTTATTCCTGGGCCGGGAAAAACGGCCGAGATGCAATAACGCAAACTTTGGCTCTCGTTGCATCTGGGCCGTTACAATAAAAATAATTGCCCCTTCTTTGCATTTGGGCCGTGCGCCGCAAACCGACCCGGTCCGTAGTGTTAAAATCACAGTTTTATACGTAACAAGCTGAAAATACCAAGGGAGCACAATCCTACCCACAAATATTATGGAGTGGTACCCCTATCAGAGCATGCTATCCAATCCCATCTACAACATGTCCCACGCAATCATTAATACTAGTCCCGTTCCGGTGAGTTTTGACAAAATAAAATCATGACTTAACCCGACCATTGTTGAGAACATTTTACCGTAAACATTCAATACTCCCGCTTTTTGTAAAAAAAAATCAATGGAAACTGAGCGTGAAACACCCGGCAAAGAAACAAGGGTATTTGTTCTTACACACCACATTTTTCTATGAGCGGCGTGTTCCACCTACAGCAGATATCTCACACTCGGCGCAGTGCGTGAAAGATCTCTTCCGACAGATTCGGGAGTCGAGTGTTTACTTGTACGTCTGGCAATTCGATCAACGCAGGTGCGATCGCGCATGGACGATTCGCTTCTGAGAACCCCGGGGGCCGATCGCAACTGTACGCAATGAACACATGAAATGTACACACTTCTTTTTTCACATAACCTCCAATATGTCAAGGTAAAACACCTATTTAGTAACTTATTTACCCAAAAACGCCT
>JAMKCH010038699.1:0-16452 GCA_023653785.1 Ophioderma brevispina | reverse complement strand
ACCCTTGATTGCTCATGCTACGTGATCGGGGAGCAACACTTTAAAAACATCTTGCCCCGAGGATCACATACATTAGCAACCCCCCCTTGCAGTTTCTCTGCTGCTCTTTCTGGGTATTCAATGCTTACAAAATGTTCAGAGGACCCTTCCATTACTTGTCTCAGATTTCTTGAGTAGGCCCTAGGCATTTTTTTTATTTTAAATCAAATAGCCCAGTGTGTACATGCATTTTCTTTGGTGGGGGATGAGGGGTTACAAAATAATGTGCTTAAAAAGGGGGGAACAAAATAATGCAGCTCTTTGATAGGGGGTCATGAAAAAATGGTACAGGTTGATCCACATTTTTAGGACCCCTGGCCAAAGAAAATGACAAAAGCTACTGACATGGACTGAATTTCTTCAAGTACAATATTATGTGAATTATGGCCATTGTAATAAATAGATTTGCCAGAATATTTTGATTTTCCGGCAGTTTAATGTTGATTCTGCGAGGATTTGGTTGCCTTATCAAGGAAGAGAGTATTGCAATTGCATTGATTGATTGTATGATTTGTGTAAAAAAGGGAGACGGGAGTTTATTGGGATGGGGCGCCTATTGGAAACAATACAGTAGGCCCCAAAATCTTAGTACACTTAGTATTCACCAATTGGCAATAATAACCCTCAAAACTATCTTTTACATTACAGTACCAAAAACTGCAAAATACTACTGCACTGAGGGCGCGTTCCCACTATGATGTTTAGTACCAGGACGTGGTACTCGATGCTACATCGAGCCCACTTTCTTGTCCAGTGGGAACGCGTTTTAAGTGGACTCGGACCTACATCCGAGATCGGGTCCGAGACCACCTCAGGTAGGTAGTCTCGGTACTAGGACGTGGTACCAAATGCACAGTGGGAACACGTTTGTACATCGTAAGTGGGCCCGGCTCACATCACCGCGGAAACCACGTACTGCCTTGGCTGTGAGCAAGCCCTGGGGGAGCAAGGACAAAATTATCGCAAACAAAATCCGTATTTTTCTACATTGAATTCACAAATATACCCTGAAACATCTACACATTTCTTCCTGATAAGTTTCTTTATTTGTATCATATATTTCATTTAGTATAAAACACGATACTGAGGCGATTTGTTAGCGATAAGAGCAGCGGTGAAAACAGCAGGCTGACGGACACCCATAACACGTAAACAATGAGACTTCCGGGTTTGCGATGAATCTGAAAATGGATACGGTCACGCGCATCACGCCGATTTTTCAAAATGATAGCCAGTATTATGATGTTCTTGTTCGGCAATCAACATGTTTTGCATCAACATTTTCATCAGAGGATCCTATTTGTTTCCATTCAAGTATCACTGAACAGGAGGAACAGAGCAGATCAATTTTTTTGCAAAATAAGGAACAACATCCGGGTAAGTGGGCCCGATACTACATCGGCGTTTGGCACGGATGGAGTACTATATCGCGACAGTGGGAACGCGAAATCAATGTGGGCCGAGCCCACTTCTATGTGGACTCAGACCTAGGTCCGAGCACACATGTTTATAGTGGGAACACGACCTGAGAGAAAATTCGCCCTGTGAGACAAATAGTACAGTTCATGGTATTTGGAAGTACATTGTACCTCATACTGTTTAGGGTTTAAGAGTTCCATATGTTCTACATGTAACCAAATTCTTGTTTATTTTTGTCTTGTGGTTATGGTTTGGCTGGAGTTAGGCAACATATAAAAAGAATTTACTTCCTGTAGAATTTTTAAAAGGGTAACATATGGCAATCTTTCAACCACTTACAGCAATCAAAGCTTTTACCTTTAACCTTTTCATGATTATCTTAAAATTGTCCTTTGTCCTTAAATTGAGTTCAAGATCATTACTCTGTGTACATTTTGGGATTATAAGTAGGCAGGAATATTAAAGCTCGTAACATGGCTGCTCATATAATAAGTAAAAACGTGTTCCACTGTGAATGCTGCCAGTGATGAATGCAAAGGTTGATTCAAATGGTATTTAAAAGAGACATTTGTATCGGCCTCCAGCACCAAGCCTTCAAAATTGATGTTGTGGCCATTGGGTGTGCTGTCCTTCGTGACTTGTTCGAGCAAACATCACAGCATGCCTGGCTGCAACTCCAGGCAATGTTGGTATTTCCTGTGGGCAAAAAAGCAGAAAGGGTTGGTTGGTACAAGAACTTCAGATCAACCAATTTGGTAATTTTGCATTTTTTTTTACTCAAATTGGTCCAGACCGTAGCAGTTGTTCTCATACAGACAGAAAGTGATCTAGGTTTCTCTTGCATAAGTTCAACGAGACAAGATCTACCCATACATGTCCTAGCAAATGTTGAAACAAGTCCAATTTGACCTTGATTTTGGCCCCCCCCCCCCTAAAACCCAATGTCATACATCCTGCTGCAACCCATTCTGCTTGAAATATGTTTTGAGGGTGGGGTCCCTGCTTTTAATTAATATACCCGTATTGTTCCTAATCACCGCCCCGGGGCTGTGCATTTTTCAAAAGAGGGGGGTTTATTACAGTCCAAAATGGGCACGTCAAAAATCCCCACAAAATCACCTTACAGTTTATAAAGATAACTGGGGTTCCAGATGTCGTTATACACTGAAATGCACGAACATCACTTGTACTTTGTAGAAAGTATTGATGACTACAGCAATTATGATACGGAGTACGACAGGTCCTCGCCATAAATCATGCTTTATTTAAGTGAGCTTAACTCATTTCCTTGAATTGTTTTATATCCAAAAATCGTAGGGGGGCGCTTATTAGAGCAGGGGCATTTTTTAGGAACAACACGGTATTACTAAATTGGTCCATACCTAGACCAGGTGCTAATAAGAGGTGATCACATTGATTTCAATTTCATTGTTAGAATTCACAAGGTCAAACTTGGAGTCAAAGTCTTAAAAAAAAACCACTTGAATACCAAAAAGGGGTTTCAATGTTCAGGAATTCCCTTGTCATTTCGAATGGGAATTTTGTCTGATTAGTTGAAAGTTAGATTCTTTGAAGCCTGCTTTTACTAGGCAGATAGACACCATGTTGAAACTTTTGCACACAACTTCAGCAGGTGCCCATCTTAAGGAGGCTGTTAAGGTCAGGAACTTAGGTCAATGGCCAATTTTTAGTTTTTTTTTCATGTTTAATGGCATTAACATGTTCTTCTGTTCCATATATTTTTAACAGAATCTATATCTATTATTTGTTCCTCGTAATTTGTTCATTTTACTTTTTACTCTATGTTCGCATTTTGACATCAAAAACAATCACATGGGCTGAACTGCAAAAGGGCGGGTAATTCGCGTACTACGCATAACCGTCCTTGCTATTCGCGCGCGTCGATGAACTGAGCGCAATCAGAAACGCCCTTGATTCATCGGTTCGATCTGACGCATACCCCTGGTAACTTGTATGCAATTGTTAAATGGTTGCCCACGTGAGATGCCTTTTGCAAAAAAAATGGATTTTAATTCACGATTTGACCTCAATAAATTGTTGAATTTTGACATAAGTAGCCAGATGAAGTATTTGACCTGGTGCAGAAGCCGTGTGAAGAATCCGAATGAAACTTTGTGTTTTGGAATAAGGTCATATGTTGTCGCGAAACGGGACAATTTTGGACAAATGGCGATTTTCTCTGTGTTCACTTTGGGCGATAATTCGTGATTTTCGGTTCCCAGTTACTCGTAATTCCATAGCAGCAACGGTAAGAAATGAAATGCATCGTATAGAGCAATCACATCAGGGTCGGTATCTTTTTAGTTTATCCTTTTTGGTTAAAAATCGTGATTTATGTCAACCTTTGAACAATCTTGGCGTTGTTTCAAATTGAAACACGGATTTTGGCCTTTTTGTTGGCAAATAACTTTGATAAATAGTGCAGAATTTGGAAAAAGGGGAAATACCGACCCTAGAACTAGATTCCTTATCTGGAATACAACAACAACAAGCACATTTTTATAACATTCTATATTTTTGTAGCTAGGGAACACACAAAAAAATAGTGAAAATCACCCAATTTTTTTTATGATTTTCCTCTCTCAAAAATACGTATTTTGGGGAAAAACTATTATCATATTTGGAGCCTTGAGTCATTGCCTTCTCCAATTCTGTTACTATTTATATATGTTGGAACAATATTAAGAATATACGGCAAAAACAGTTCCTTTGAATTCCTGGCTTCACAGCCACCTAACAATATTTTCAAGCAAATTCGGTGCAAAATGTGTGACATTGATTTTTAGGGGGGTCAAGTCAAAGGTTAAATATGGACTTTTTTGTGCTTTTTGGACGTTTATATCTCTTTCCAGTAAAGCTGATATTATGTATAGATTGTCCATAATGGTGTATTCAATATTAGCTTTCACCAGCCCAAATTTGAAAGTTATAGCACTTTTAGTTTTTGACTTTTGGCCCCTAAAGTATGGCCCGATTTGGTTTTTGTTTGAGGCCATTTTTGACCCCCTGTAACTTTAAATTGGAACAAGGGGGCATTTGTTCTGATCACTATTTTGCAATTTGCAACAAAAGGTAATCCGAATGCCAGGTTGAATGATCTGAGTGGTTAGTTCTTTCTTATGATGCCCTCTGAATATTGAATTTCACACCGGACATGTTATTGAGGTGACCCCCCTCAAATTTTTTAAAAATGTGTGTGTGTTTTTTAAGTTTTTGAGTTTTATTGATTTTTTAGTTTTTTTGTTTTTTTTAAGAATATTTTTCAATATACACAAAAAGAAAGAAATCCAACGAGATGGTGTACTCATTGTTGAATTGGTATGGCATGTGTACTTTGAGCAAATTGAGGCATACTACAAAAACTGCATTCTTTGTTAAAGGGAAATATGTAATATTTTTGTCAAGCTCTTTGACTTACAATTCATAAAAATATGTACATACATCGCGAATTCCCGAAAAATAATACAATTTTTAATTTTACTTTATTTAACAAAAAAGGCATTTTAATTTTTGCTTGGTTGACATCACAACGCAGAAACAGGCGATGTTTCGCCCACGGATTCATTGATCAAAAGCGCCCACTCGTGACGGTCAAAGTGATGACCAAAACATCGTGTTGACTCGAAAGTAATAATAAAATTAAAAAAAAAAAAAAAAAAAAAAAAAAAAAAAAAAAAAAAAAAAAATTAGAAAAAAAGTTACAGATGACATATTTTTGTTTCATTTTCTTGGTTTATTATTATTGAAGTGGTTTTTATGTGACACAACAATGACCCTTATTGAGGTGAAATTTCCCAAAACTGGTGTATTTTGTGGGATTGACTCAAAACACCAGCTATTCACAACTCGACATTCACTCATTTATGGGGACAAGCCTTTTCAGTGCCTTATAACACCTGAGAAGTGTCCTTTAAATCGTATGATACATCCTCAAGAGGCCAAACCGTGTAATTCATACAATAACGGTGTAATATGACAGGATCTGGGCGTTTGGGTATATCAACCGCGTCACATTTGTTTGCACCTATCTGTCACGATTGATGACTTTTTTTGAAATGCCATTAAATTATTTTTGCAATATCCAAAAAGACAGGATTAGTGACCAAACAATGTTAGCACATGTATCAAAGTCTATGAACCTACGATTATAGGTGATATTTGCAATTTGCCAGTTTATTAATATAGATGCCCAAGTTTGGCAAGAACTTGTGGTTTGAAGATGCAAGAAGGGAGTTGAGTGAGTGGAGGATGTGGAAAAGTTGTGTGACGAGGTAAAACAGTGAAGGAGTTCACCTACCTAGGGGACAGGATTAGTGCGGGCGGTGGATGTGAGGCGGCTTGTGACAGCCAGAGTAAGGTATGGGTGGGTGAAGTTTAGAGAATTTGGTAATTTTGCATTTTTTTACTCAAATTGTCAGAAAGTGAAGTTGGTTCTCAGACAGGACAGGAAAGTGATTTCTATGTTTCTTGCATAAGTTCAGACGAGACAAGATCTACACATTACATGTCCTGACAAATGTTGAAACAAGTCCAATTTGACATTGATTTGGCCCCCCCCCCCTTAAAAAACATGTCTGACATTCTGCACCCAATTCTGCTTTGAAATATGGTTGAGGGGGGTCCCTGCTTTATATACCGTATTGTTCCTAAGAAACGCCCCGGGGGCGGTGCCATTTTCAAAAAGAGGGGGTGTTATTACAGTCAAAAGGGAAAGTCAAAAAATCCCCACAAAAATCACCTTTACAGTTTATAAAAAGATTTACTGTGGGTCCAGATGTCGTTATACACATGAAAGGCACGAACATCCACTTTGTACTTTGTAGAAAGTATTGATGACAACAGCCATTATGATTACGGATTACGACATTCCGGGCATTAAATAAGGCGATTTAGGTGAGCTGAACTTCATTTCCTTGAATTGTTTTATCCAACAAAAATTGTGAGGGGGGGCGTTTATTAGAGCAGGGGAGTTGATTAGGAACAACACCGGTATTAGCTAAAATTTGGTCCATACCTAGGACCAGGTGCTAATAAGGTGATAACAATGATTTCAATTTTCATGTTGAGAATTCTACAGGTCAACTTGGATTCAAAGTCTTTAAAACGGCACTATGAATACCAAGGTGCAATGTTCAGAATTCTGTGGACATTTCAATGGAATTTTGTCTTGCTATTAGTTTTGAAAGTTTAGATTCTTTGAAGCCTGTTGACATAAGGCAGATAGGACACCATGGTTGAAAAACTTGCACACAACTTCAGCAGGGGGGGCACTCTAAGGAGGCTGTTAAGTCAGGAACTTAGTCCAAGGGCCAATTTTTAGTTTTTTTCTGGTTAATGGCATTAAAACATGTTTTCTTCCATATATTTTAACAGATCTATTATATTTATTTTTTCCTCGTATCTTGTTCATTTTCTTTTACTATGTTACGCATTTTGGACCAAAAACAATCACATGGGCCTGCTGAACTGCAAACAGGGCGGGGTAATTTCGCGTAACTACGCAATACGGGTCTGTGCTATTCGGCGCGCGCGATGAATGAACTGAACGCTCCATCAGAAAACGCCTTGAATGCTCGGTTCGATATTATGACGCATGTTCATGGTAAACTTGTATGCAATTGTAAATGGTTGCCCACGTGAGATGCTTTTGCAAAAAAAATGGATTTAATTTCAAGGATTTGAGCCGTCATAAATTGTTGAATTTTGATCATAAGTGATACAGATGATGTAATTTGACCTGGTGCAGACACAGTGGTGAAGATCAAGAGATGAAAACGCTTGTTGTTTTGGAATAAGGTCATGATTTTGTAGCGAAACGGGACAATATTGGACAAAATGCGGATTTTCTCTGTTGTTCACTTTCGGGATAATTTTCGTGATTTTCGGTTCCCAAGTTACTCGAAATACCATATCAGCAACAGGGTAAGAATGAAATGGCATCGTATAGAGGCATATCAAACAATCTAGCGGCCCGGTATTTGTTAGTATCATTATTGGTTTTAAAAATCGTTGATTTAGGTCAACCTTTCTGCAATTGGGCGTTGTTCCAAATTGAAAACACGCGGATTTTGGCCTTTTTGGCAAATAATTTGAATAAATAGTGCAAGAAGAATTTGGAAAAAAAGGGGAAATACAGACTCCTAGGAAACTAGGATTCTGGAATACAAAATCGAACAAAGCACATTTTTATAATGTCTAGTATTGGTATAGGGAAACCAAAAAAATGAGTGAAAAATCACCATTTTTTATGATTTCTCAAAAAATACGTAACTTGGGGAAAAAATATTATCATATTTGGATTCCTTGATTCATTTCCTTTCTCAAATATGTTATAATTTATATAGTGGAACAATAATCAAGAAAGATACTGGCAAAAACAGTTCCTTTGAATTCCGACCTTAACAGCCACATTACATATTATTCCAACGAATTAGGTTGCAAAATGTATGAACATTGAATTTTTAGGGGGTCACAAGGCAAGGTTAATTGGACTTTTTGCTTTTTGCGACAGGTATATCTCTTCAGTTAAAGCTGTGAAATTATGTATAAGATTGTCATAAGGGTAGTATTCAATATTAGCTTTCACCAGCCCAAATTGGGAAGTTATATAACTGGGGAGTTTTTGACTTTTGGCCCTAAAGTATGGCCCGATTGGTTTTTGAAGCCAATTTTGACCCCCTGTAACTTTAAATTGGAACAAGGTGATTTGTTCTGATCACATATTGAATTTGTCAGCAATAAGGCCCTAATTTTGTCCAGAATGCCAGGTTTAATGTCTGAGGGTTGTTAGTTCTTTATTATGGCCCTCTGAATTTGAATTCACCACAGGTCATGTTTGTGAGGGGACCCCCCTAAAATTTAAATTGCTTGTAGCGCGATGAAAACAAATAATGGTACAAGTCAAATTTTCAGGATTTTAGTTTCTCATGCAATATTTTTCAATATACACAAAAAGACAGAGAAAGAAATCCACCGCGATGGTGTACTCAATTTGTTGCATTGGATGGAATGTGTACTTTGGAGCAAATTGAGGCATACTACAAAAACGGCATCTTGTTTTAAAGGAAATATGTCAGATTTTTGTCAGCTCAAGTGTGACTTAGCATTCATATAAAATATATTTACATACCATCGCGTGAATTCCCGAAAAAAAAGAATACAAATTTGATGTTAAAATTAACAAAATAGAGGCAATTTAATTTTTGTTTTTTGACATACGAAGAAAACAGGCGGATTTTTCGCCACGGATTCATTGATCAAGAGCGCCCAACTCGTGACGTCAAGAGTGATGACCAAAACATCGTTGTTGACTCGAATGTTATTGCGACACTGTAATATTGGATGGATTAAGAAAGTAATTTAATAAAATTAGAAAAAAAAAGTTACAGAATGACATATTTTGTTTCATTTTCGTTGGTTTAATCTATTAGTGAGTGGTTTTATGTGATCCACATGACCTTATTGAGATGTGAAATTTCCCAAAAATGTGTATTTTGAGCGGTATATTGACTCAAAACACCAGCTGATCACAACTAGAGTCATTCACTCATTACTGGGGACAAAGCGATTCAGTGCCTTATAACGTGAGAAGTGTCTTAAATCGTATGATGATACGATCCTCAATAGGCAACCCAGGGTGTAATTCATACAATAACGGAGTAATATGACAGGATTGGCTTTGGTATAAAACCGAGCACAGTTCGTTTTGCACTATCTGTAAACGATTGAGTGACTTTTTTGTGAAAATGCCATTTAAATTATTTTGCAATAATCCAAACGAGACGGATAGTGACCGAATGACGTTAGCACAGGTATCAAAGTCTATGAACCTACGTTACGGTTAGATATTGCAAATTTGCAAGTTATTGCCCAAGTTTGGCAAGAGACTTTGTGTGTTGGAAGATGCAAGAAGGGAGGTTGAGGGAAGGGAGTGGGAAGGAGGTGGAAAAGTTGTGTGACGAGGTAGAAACAGTGGAAGAGGTTCACATAACATAGGGACAGGATTAGGTGCGGGTGGTGGATGTGCAGCGGCTGTGACAGCCAGAGTAAGGATGGGTGGGTGAAGTTTAGAGCATGTGGAGAGTTGTTACTTGGGAGAAGATTTCCGTTGAAGATGAAAGGGATGGTGTGCAGGAGTTGTGTGAGATCAGTGATGCTGTATGGGAGGGAGATGAGACATGGTGGCATGATGAAAAATGAGATGGGGATTTTGAGGAAGGGCAGAGAGAGCAATGGTGAGAGCCATGTGTGGTGTGAAATTGTGTGAAGAAGAAGGACTGAGGATTGATGCAGATGTTGGTTTGGAAAGAGGCGGTTGACCGACTGGCGAAGGCGATATGGTGTAAGATGGTAGGGGCACGTGCTGAGGAAGGATGAGGAGGGCATATTTTAAAAAGGGCTTTTGAGTTGAGGTGGGTGGTTTGAGAAAGAGGGGCCGACCAAAGCGGACATGGAGGAAGCAAGTGGTGGAGGAGAGTAGTAGGGTGGGGTTGAGGATGGGGGATGGATGCGTTGAATCGGGCGAAGTGGGAGGAGGGAGTAAGGCGTTGCTGTACGAATGTGAGGTGTGAATCCGGCCACCCCCGGTTGCGGGGAAAAAAAACCGGATTTAAAACTTTGGTTTTACTCTACTACTACGGTTGGTGACATGTTTTTGAAAGATTCATATTGGAGTCAAAGACAACACACAGATACGGATACTGGAAGATGCTGGGATAATAAATCACCAAGGGGAAGATTGATACAAGCCAACGATGGTTGGTATGTTTGGATAAATAATAAAAAAAAAACTCTGTCGTGTCTGGGATTGAGTTTGAGTTCAGTGTTTTTTATATCCAAATATTTGACCACATTTTAGCAAGTTTTGAAAAATTGCAAAGAGTGGCTTCAACCTGAACAGAGAAAGCAACTGCAAATTAAACCCGAAGTCATCAGCATATAAGTGGTACTTAAAATTATGCATATGACGAAGAATACGGCCAATGGGCATGAGTGTTAAAGCACAAAGCCCATGAAAGGGACTTACAATAGACCCCTGGGTAATCCATACTTGACGGTATAGTCTAGTATCAGAGTAAACTCCTGAAGTGAGACACGGCATGATCTATTCTCCAAAAATATGTTGCAGTTGCCAGTAAGTAATTTACCAAATTCATGATCAAGAGTACGAAGGAGTAATGTGGAATCACAGTCAACATGCTGCCTGGGTTTTACAGGACAAGGAAGATGGCTTTTGGTGTTGTCAAGAGCACAAAGAAAATCATTCTGAACACAAGATAATGGCGGTCTAAGTGCTATGTTTAGCCTTATAGGGCAGATAAGATGGCATAGGTTCAGCACAAATTATGATGAATATGAGCAGTAATCTGAGCAGCAACACATTTTCACAATTATTCAACTTTTTCAATTATTTCGAAAGAAAAGTATGCATGGCAAAAGTGCATTGCTGTTGTGGATTTGTCTTTAAAGTGGCCCAAAACAGATTTTCAGTCGGCTGCCTTCCCACAAAGTCTATTTGAAAACAACAATAAGCCAAAATGAGATGAAACAAAAAGCATTGGAAAGCTATGTTTGTGTGATACAAGACGGGGTGTATGTTTAAATTGGGAAATTGGAAATTTCACAACCAAAACAATATCTTTGAAAGTATAGTTTTGCGGGTCTCATGTCGGAACACCAGGCTGTCCACAACCTATCCACAGTTCTTTATTATTGGGATTAAATAGCAATTAATCCAATTTTGGACCAGTTTTGACCATATTTGACCTTTGACCCATGCCACATGACCCATCTCCGAACTCATCCGACGCCTTACTTGAGCAACATTCTATGGTGCGAAGATGGACACCCATACTTGCTCAGATAAAAAGATATAATGTTACAGGGTTGTAGCATTTTTTTAACCCTATTTTTGACCATATTTGACCTTTGACCCATGCCACATGACCCATCTCAGATCCAGGCCAACGCGTACTTGAGATACATCTATTTTGCGAAGATGGACACCCATACTTGCTCAGATAAAAAGATATAATGTTACAGGGTTGTAGCATTTTTTTAACCCTATTTTTGACCATATTTGACCTTTGACCCATGCCACATGACCCATCTCCGAACTCATCCGCCGCCTACTTGATGGTGCGAAGATGGACACCCATACTTGCTCAGATAAAAAGATATAATGTTACAGGGTTGTAGCATTTTTTTAACCCTATTTTTGACCATATTTGACCTTTGACCCATGCCACATGACCCATCTCCGAACTCATCCGCCGCCTACTTGATGGTGCGAAGATGGACACCCATACTTGCTCAGATAAAAAGATATAATGTTACAGGGTTGTAGCATTTTTTTAACCCTATTTTTGACCATATTTGACCTTTGACCCATGCCACATGACCCATCTCCGAACTCATCCGCCGCCTACTTGATGGTGCGAAGATGGACACCCATACTTGCTCAGATAAAAAGCTATCATGTTTACAAGGTTTTGTAGCAATTAACCCTATTTTTGACCATATTTGACCTTTGACCCATGCCACATGACCCATCTCCGAACTCATCCGCCGCCTACTTGATGGTGCGAAGATGGACACCCATACTTGCTCAGATAAAAAGATATAATGTTACAGGGTTGTAGCATTTTTTTAACCCTATTTTTGACCATATTTGACCTTTGACCCATGCCACATGACCCATCTCCGAACTCATCGCCGCCTACTTGAGCAAATCTAGGGTGCGAAGCGAAGATGGACAACCATACTTGCTCCAATAAAAGATATCATGATTTACAGCGTGTGTAGCAATGTAACCCTATTTTTGACCATATTTGACCTTTGACCCATGCCACATGACCCATCTCAGATCCAGGCCAACGCGTACTTGAGATACATCATGTTGCGAAGAAGATGGACAACCCACGCTGGCTTAGCTCCAAAGATATCACGTGGGAACCCAACACCACACGCACGACGACGAACGAAGACGAATTTCTATAGTCCCCCTTCGCCAACAGAAGTTGGCGGGGCGGGGGACCAAAAATACCCATTTTGTCTCTAAGTGTTAGGTCATATCAACACCTTATATAACTGTTCTTTGTGAAAAAACAGGCACTAAAGCATTTTAAAGGTCTCGAAGATACCATTTACTACTGTTTCTAGACTTGAAAAAAAGTCAGATCCCAACTTTTATAGTAAACAATGCATTTCGAAATTGCATTTCTGACAATTCGCGTGTTGAGCGTTAGCAATTTACAGGGGTTTACTACAGTAATTTCCAGTGCAAAAAAAATGGCGTGATGAAAGATAGGGGGTGCGAATTGTTTACATTTTGAAGAAATCGCTGCAAATGCTTTATAAGCGTTCCTCATTAGCATTGTATTAATTTATTCTGAATGTTAACCAAATGGTAAATTAAGTTACCTCTTGAAAATGGAACTTTACTTACTTCAACCTTCTGGTAATTGTTGACACGGACACACCAAGTATATCTGCCACTTGCTCGAAGTAAAATTCAATGAAGCAAGGAATTCCAACTGACTCCTATCTATGTTGTAAGAAGGACCATGCTTCTCGCCTCCTGATATTCAAGTAGCCTGATACCCACTCTGCACTGGAATATATTTAATAAAATACTGTAAGTAAACTTACATGGATCCCCCTGGCATCATGACCTCTGACCTTGGTATTGACCTTGGACCTCAATTATCATATGAGATTCTATGTTCTAGCTATGACCCAAGTTTGGTTCCAATCAGTCCTTCAACTTTTCAATGAGACCCAAAATGATATTTTACCTAGAACCATTTTAGCCTAACCTCAAGTGGTATATTCCTCCCTCAGATGACCTCTGACCTTGGTATGTGACCTATGACCTCGTTAACATATGAAGGAACCACTATTACACCTTAACCCAAATCTGGTTTAAATCGGACTTAAACATTTTGAAGGAGAGGCAAAAAACTAAACCTAATATTGATTTTGAACAATCTTGAGGGCGCACTATTTTTCAAATGTTCCAGTGTCTCTTTAACATGATGATCCATCTTTAGATGTTAATCAAATACAACACTAGAATCTTTATATTGAAGGCAGTCTTTCCAGCTCTTCACAGACTTTGCAAGAGGCAAGCTGTGCTGTTGAAAAGCGTGAAGTAAATATTGTCGTGCAGTTTTCAATTTTTCTCAATGGCAATTATGTTAGTCCCTGACATCAGCTGATGTAAATTTTGGTATCATCAGTACACAGATCGAATCTGTGTTAGTGGGATATAACCCACTAACACAGAGGAGGTGTATTAAAATCCACTGTACACATCTCTCCATTAGCAACGTGGACGCCAGATGTCATTTGTTTACCTGCCCCTCAGTCCTTCTAAATACAATAGATACGAGTCCAACTTGCCAGAATCAATAGACATTATATCCCTGGCGAAAAAAGGTACACTACTATGTACCTCATATGAACCTAAATGAACTAATTGTACCTATTTTGGTTTTAGGTATATTTTCAATGTAAGCCTAATGTTACCTCTTTAGTTTTTAAGGTTTTCTAAGTCACCTAAATTGTACCTAATGTGTACCTATTTTGAACTTAGCAAATTTTGTAACTTGGCTAGATACTAAAATTACCTAAGTATAGCCTAATTTGAACTTAGAACAAATTTCAAATGTATTGCTGTACCTAAACTATACCTAGTCGACTTAGAAATATGGTTCACATTATAAAGGGTACCTAAAATATGTACCTATTTGGACTTGGATATTTCTACATTTCTTGGTATACCTAAAGTGTACCTATTTTCCAAACATTCTGCATTCCATTGTCTAACAGTAGTGTACCTAATTGTACCTAAATTGGAATTAAACTGTGGTGCCTCAAATTAAAGGTGGGATTTCCTTAACAGCCATAATATTTACCACAGCAGTTCAGATGACAGTTAAGATTTGAATTGGATTGAAGCAGTTCAGGATGACAGTTAGAATTTCAATTGGATGAGCAAGTAAGAACACCATTATGTGCCTATGGTTGTCATTCAATTCTCATCCATATTTATGGAAGGAATCACCTAGCACATACATATCAAACTGGCAGATTAGGGTATGTACTGTAAGGATTTATACTTTAAACATTAAGTAATGTGATCTTTTGCCTTTGTTGACAAAGCCTAGGGAACAGAATTCAGAAGCTTTGTAAAGTTCAGATGCATATCAGCTTGACTTAATATGGTATGTATAAGCATGTAATAGGCATTTCGATTTCTATTTTTCATACCTAAATGAACTTGAACATTTATGAACCTTGAACAAAAAGAAAATCTTTTTCTGTGGGCTCAATCATAGCTTCAAAGTTGTGGGCTACATGGTGTTACGGTTGGTAGAATTTGAAGAAAGTGATTTGGTAGCCCATTTGCTAAAAAAATGTGATTGCTAAATCAATTGGTATATAAAGATGCACCTCGAAACAATGATATGTGTGCCAGAAAGGTGCAAATTTAATTATATTGGCGATTGAGACAATAACCAAAGTCTTTCCAACTCATCCCTAAAATGGAGATTTTGACATCATTCGACTTGCAAATTGAATTGAATTTCAAAGAAATTCAAGATTTTGTTATTTCATATTACACGCAGTATAGTCTTATGAGGCACGCATAGTTTGCTCATGACACTGGAAAAACTGGAAAATTGATTTTTAGGATCAGGAAATGCCTTTTAAAGGAAATTTGATCCTTCAAGTAACAAGGTATATATGCATGTACATCTAATAAGGTATTTAAAGTGCATTTCATGAGCCCAGCACCTTCATTTTTGTTAGATCATTGGGTATCCTCGAGATAAAGGTAATTTCCCTAATTTAGGTGATTCTGATGGTGGGTTTTGATGATCTGAACCACTGGCCTATTTATAGTGTAGTCCCCCTCCCCCCAAAAAATGCAAACTTGTACAGGCGCCATAAGTTCTTAACTAAAGTATACTACTATTTCTTATTTGTTATAAGGTAAGAAGGGACTGTTAGCTTACATCACTAAAAATGTAATGGAAAGAATTTAGTATTCTACCAACGTCCTACAAATCTGTCAACGTTAACGGAATAAACTACATTTATGTTAAGGATGCCGAATTTAAGTGGCGGCAGAATTATCATTATCAGTTAAATAATAATTACGTAAATGCAAGAAATTTAAGCAATTAAATGTTCATTGTAATCAAAATTGTATTTGTAATTCTGTTCTTCAGTGCCACCCTTGTATTATGTGGTTACCACCTTCTCATTGTGGTAAAAAGGGTCCAGCAGGTTTCTTGATTGCTGGGGTCATATTATAAAAACTATTGACTCTATCGTTATGAAAATTTCAAGGATATTAGCTAACAGTCCTTTCTTACCTTATAAAAATAACAGTCACATGCTTTAGTTACATTGGATGGCACCCGGCACCAAGTGTTGCATTTTTGTTTTGGGGACGTACTGTATGCGTTCAACTTCAATATCAAACCTTGGTACTTTAAAGGGGCATAGCCTTGCCCCCCCCCCCCCCAACTTACCTTAAATAGTTCAGATTTTTTTCTGTCTGTGAACAGATAGAAATTACAACACAGTGGCCTATGGGGCACTGCGATACAAATATTTGCTCATACCATATGAAACTCCAATTTGTTAAGGTAAGTCAGGGAGGGAGGTGACTCAGGTGAGGCTATGCCCCTTTTAAGTAGCAAGTTTTGACATTAAAGGTGCGCACATGCTATAAACAGGTCAGCGTTTAAGATGATATAAAAATTAAACATTTTAAGGTAAGTGGGGGAGAGACAATGTTATGCCCATCTAAAGGTACCACATTTTGATATTAACGGTGCACACATACTACAAACAGGCCAGTGGTTTAAGGTAAGTCGGGAGGGGGGAGGAACGAGGCTATCTATGCCTCTGTAAATGAGCAACTTTTTATATTAGAGGTGCTTGTTCCGAACGTCTAAA
>JAMKCH010038698.1:0-14569 GCA_023653785.1 Ophioderma brevispina | reverse complement strand
TCAATTCTTGTGCTTCTAAAAATGACACAAACTGATCAAATAATTCTTCTACTAACCCTGTTTTTGTTACACGCTCTCTAAAACTCCATACTGTTTTTTCATCAGGAACTTTATCGCCAGTTTCTAATCCTAAAAATGCTTTAAAACTGGTTCTATCCAGTATTTGATACTCTACTTGACTATCTCCTAGACCATAATAACGTTGAAGTATCAATATTTTGAATAGCATTACCACATCATAGGGCTTAGCTCCTGCATTATTCTTTTTCTTGGTGTTGAGCAACTTGCTTTCCAATGAATCTCTAAACAACTCAAAATCAATCACTTTCGTGATTGCATCTAGTGGATTGCCCATAGATGATAAACGTTCTTTTGTGAACTCCTCGTCAAATAATCCTTTTTTTCCTCGTGGTTTATACATTTATTCTGTTTTTTTTACAGGATTAACATACGTAATTAACTGATTAATAACATGTTAATTTTTAGAAATCCCCTAAAAATAGTTTTTTTTTAGACCCTAAAAAATGAAAAGGTCACGTTTTTTTCTTTTTAAAGAGAGGTACTGTTGAACAAGCTTCACCGAACATAACACTTTGTGCAATTGGCAAAAGGCGTTCAATTAAATGCGTATAAGCACTGTCAGGAATTGGTTTGTCGGCACAACCTTTTATAATTACAGGAAGGTCTTTGTATGCTGAGTAATCTATGGAAGCGATGATTTCTTGAAAAATGTTGTTTTCTAAGAGTTCTAGATCACCAACTACTACTTTTTTGGAAAAAGGAGCGAGTCTTGTGGTGATTAATAAATAGGCCCATGAAGGGATGATAGCATCCGCGCTACACGTCAAAGCAACATAAGTACCTTCTAAAGTACTCCAATCGTAAGCGTCAATGGAAGCTCTAAAGTCTTTTTCTTTTAGAATTAATTCATGAAAAAGCCATTGTTTGATATCAAAAACAACTCGTTTGCCTTCAGGATAATAATCCTCTAGATCGATGGTTTTTAATTTGCTGTTGGCAACTTTATTTACAATTTCATCCATAACTATTTGCAAGTTTTTGGTTCTTAGTTTTGAATTGTAAGTTTGAAAAACTTCCTTACTCAACACTCAACACTCAACACTCAACACTCAACACTCAACACTCCGTTTCACTTCGGTGGGCAGGCATTCAACACTAAAGAAACCCAAGTTCTAATTTTGCCTCTTCACTCATCATATCTTGTGTCCAAGTAGGATCGAAGGTGATTTCTACTTCGGCATTGTCAATTTCTTCCAATTGTTCAATTTTATCTTCTACTTCTTTGGGAAGTGTTTCCGCAACAGGGCAGTTAGGAGAAGTCAAGGTCATTAAGATTTTAGCTTCTTTTTGATCGTTTACCATGACATCATAAATCAATCCTAATTCGTAGATATCTACAGGTATCTCTGGATCAAAAATTGTTTTTAAAACTTGTACAATTTTTTCGCCTATATCGGTAATTTCTTGTTCTTGCATTTTCTTCTTATTTAGAATGGTTCAAAGATACTATTTCTTTTTAAGTTGTTTGAAAGTTGTAAACTCCTTTTAGAAAAAATACTAGGACATTTTTGCATGAAAGCCCAAAGCGTACAGTTTTACCTGTTTGATCATAGACAACAGTCCATTTGCTCGAGTGGCAGACAAATGTTCTTTCAGACCAATTTCATCAATAAAATTCATTTCAGCGTTGATAATATCTGAAGGTTTTTGACGATTAAAAACACGCAAAAGCAAAGCCACAATACCTTTGGTTAAAATGGCATCGCTATCTGCTGAAAAGACCAATTGATCGTTTTCAATTTCCGCATGCAACCAAACTTTTGATTGGCATCCTTTGATTAGATTTTCATCCACTTTAAAGCGCTCATCTATAAGAGGTAAGGATTTTCCGAGGTCAATTATATATTCGTAACGCTCCATCCAATCTTCAAAGAGGTCGAACTCGTCAATAATTTCTTCCTGTATTTCTTTGATAGTCATTTTTTAAACTTATTTTTGCACTGTCTTAAAACAGTGTTTTTAAAGGCAACAAAAATACAGATAAAAGTTTGAATGGAACGAGCGAAAGCAGGAAAGTTCAAACCTTCCTGCCATGGCAGGTTCAAAAACTTGAAATATAATATGAGCAAATTACTTATCGTAGGTACCGTAGCTTTTGACGCTATTGAAACCCCATTTGGGAAAACAGATAAAATTTTAGGAGGTGCCGCGACTTATATCGGTCTTTCAGCATCCAATTTTGATATCAAGTCGGGAATTGTTTCCGTTGTTGGAGGTGATTTTCCAGAAGAATACTTGAAAATGTTAAACGATAGGCAAGTGGATACTCAAGGAGTTGAGGTTGTCAAAGATGGAAAGACATTTTTTTGGAGTGGAAAATACCACAACGATATGAATTCCAGAGATACTTTGGTAACGGAGTTGAATGTATTAGAGCATTTTAATCCAGTTGTACCACAGGATTTTAAAAATTCTGAAATTGTTTTATTGGGGAATTTACACCCATTGGTTCAAAACGCAGTTTTGGAACAAATGCAAGCAACACCCAAGTTGGTGGTATTGGATACAATGAATTTTTGGATGGACATTGCTTTGTCTGAATTGAAAGAGGTTATCAAAAAAGTAGATGTTATTACCATAAATGACGAGGAAGCTCGTCAGTTAAGTGGAGAATATTCGTTGCGTGTTGCCGCGAGAAAAATTCAGGCGATGGGACCGAAATACGTGGTTATCAAAAAAGGAGAACACGGCGCTTTGTTGTTTGGAGAAGATCAAATTTTCTTTGCACCAGCCTTGCCGCTAGAAGAAGTTTTTGATCCAACTGGAGCTGGAGATACTTTTGCAGGAGGTTTTGCAGGGTATTTAACAAAAACGGAAGATATTTCTTTTGAAAACATGAAGAATGCCATTGTATACGGCTCAAATATGGCTTCTTTTTGTGTGGAAAAATTTGGGACAGAGCGTATGCAAAGTTTGACAAAAGAAGAAATTTTTGACAGATTGGAGCAATTCAAGGAATTGACACAGTACGAAATGTCAGTTTCGAAATAAGTAAGAAAGTTCGTCGTAAAACGACAATAAGAATGATTTTAAATTTGTAATTAACAGAATATTATGAGTGACGCTATCAAACATGAATGTGGTATTGCAATGATTAGATTACTGAAGCCATTGGAGTATTATAAAGAAAAATATGGTACTGCATTTTACGGAATTAACAAAATGTATTTGTTAATGGAGAAGCAACACAACCGTGGTCAAGACGGAGCTGGTTTTGCAAGTTTGAAATTTAATGTGAGCCCTGGGACAAGGTATATAAGTCGAGTTCGTTCAAATAAATCGCAACCAATTCAAGACATATTCGGGCAAATTAACGAACGATTGAGTCAAGGCTTAAAAGAAAACCCTGACAAAAAAGAGGATGTAGCTTGGCAAGAAGAAAACCTTCCTTATATCGGAAATCTATTTTTAGGACATGTTCGTTATGGGACGTCTGGAGGTAATAGCATTGAAAATGTGCACCCCTTTTTACGTCAAAGCAATTGGAGGCATAAAAATTTAATTGTAGCGGGGAATTTTAACATGACCAATTCTTCTCAATTATTAGAGGAATTGATAGAATTAGGGCAACACCCGAAAGAAAATACCGATACGGTTACAGTAATGGAAAAAATAGGTCATTTTTTAGATGATCAAGTAGAAGATTTGTACCAAAACCTCAAAGGTTCGGTAAGTAAAAAAGACGCTTCTCCTTTGATTGCTGAAAAAGTAGATGTACAACAAATACTGCAAAGAGCTGCCAAAAGTTTTGACGGTGGTTATGCTATGGCAGGTTTGTTAGGTCACGGAGATGCCTTTGTATTGAGAGATCCAGCTGGAATTCGACCTACGTTTTATTACCAAGATGATGAAGTGTTGGTAGTGGCTTCTGAAAGACCCGTAATCCAGACTGTTTTTAATGTACCTATTGAATCCGTTAAGGAATTGGATAGAGGACATGCCCTTATCGCAAAAAAATCAGGAAAAATTTCTGTGAAACCCGTTTTAGAACAATTGCCTAAAAAATCGTGTTCGTTTGAACGTATTTATTTCTCTAGGGGATCCGATGCAGACATTTATACGGAGCGTAAAAATCTTGGAAAGACGGTTTTCCCAGAGATATTAAAGAAAATAGACAACGATATTTCAAATACCGTTTTTTCCTATATTCCAAATACGGCAGAAACTTCATTTTACGGAATGAGTGAAGCCGCGGAAGATTTCCTAAACCAACAAAAACTGGGAAAAATTTTGAAAGGAAAACGAGAAATTTCTGCAGAAGATTTGAATAAAATTCTTTCAGAAAGACCTCGAATTGAAAAAATTGCCGTAAAAGATGTCAAATTAAGAACGTTTATTGCCGATGACAATAGCCGAGATGATTTGGTGGAGCACGTATATGATATTACTTACGGAGTGGTAAAAGACTCAGATAATTTGGTGATTATTGATGACAGTATCGTACGAGGAACAACATTGAAAAAGAGTATTATCAAAATTTGGATCGTTTGCAATCTAAAGAAAATTATCAGCGTTCTTCGCGCCCTCAAATTCGTTTATCCCCGGATTGTTAGGAATGAATGAGCAAAAATAGGGTGATTTTATTGCTTTCAGAGCAGCGTTGGAATTGCTAAAAGATACCGATCAATATCACATGTTAGGATGTTTGACAAAAATGTATCACAAACAGCGCATCAAAGAAGAGAGCAGGTTATGTGAAAATTTGTAAAAGAAAAAGTTATGCACCATTTACGGCAGTTCAAGTTTTGATAAAATTGCAGAAATGCTAAAAACAGCAGAATGAAAGCCAGATGTAGACGTAGACGGTCATTTTCAAACCATGAAGTCTGCACCAAGGTTGTCCAGACCATAGGAGACTGGTATTTCACAGGTGATTATCGCCTAACGGAGGAAAACGTGTGGTAAATGAAGCCTTATTAATTTTACGAAGGGAAAAATAAGAGGAGAGCTTATTAATTTAGAATGCACAAAAAAAATCATAGAAAGAAAACCTATATCATATTAGATATGGAGGTTTTTTACCTTTAGGGGATTTCTAAAAATTAAATGCTTTAAAAAAAAAAAAAAAAAAATTATCTTGTAAAAAAACAGAAAGAAATGTAAAACCACGAGGAAAAAAAAGGATTATTGGCCGAGGAGTTCACAACAAGAACCGCTTATATCTATGGGCAATCCACTAGATGCAATCACGCAAAGTGATGATTTTGAGGTTGTTTAGGATTCATTGGGAAAGCAAGTTGCTCAACACCAAGAAAAAGAATTTAATTGCAGGCGCTTAAGCTTATGATGTGGTAATGCTATTCAAAATATTATACTTAACGTTATTATGGTCTAGGAGATAGATAGTCAAGTAGAGTATCCATATGGATATAGAACCAGTCCTTTAAACTTTTTAGGGATTTAGAAAACCTGGCGATGATGTTAAAGTTCCTGATGACAAAAAGTATGGAGTTTTAGAGAGCGTGTGTAACAAAAACAGGGTTAGTAGAAGGAATTATTTGATCAGTTTGTGTCATTTTTAGAAGCACAAGAATTGATTTTTAATGAAGGACAACTGATTGATGCCAGTTTACATTAGGCTCCACGCAACGCAAACACGAGAAGAAAGAAAACAAGAAAATTCAAAATGGACAAGGCGATGAGTTATGGAACGACAGCCACAACAAGAAAAAGCAGAAGATATTGATGCCAATGGGACACAGAAAAACGGAGAGAGGAGAGGAACTTCTCCGGATATAAAAATCACGCAAAAGTAGATACTAAAAGTAAATTCATTCACGTATACCATAACAGATGCATCAGTACACGACTCCACAAGCTTAGAAAAAGCAATTACTTACTGAAAAAGATAAAGACCAAGAACATGCATGCAGACAGTGCTGACACAGGGAGAAGAGCAAGATAAAACCATAGCCAAATATGAAATAAAAAAAAGTACATGAAAAGGCTATGGAATAGACCTGTAACCGATCAACAAAGAAGGAGCAACACCAAAAAAATCCAACATTAGAGCAGAGTAGAACACCGTATTTGGTTTATGGCAAACAAAGACTGAATGGCTTAGTTTTAAAATCAGTAGGCATAGCAAGAGCATCAGGAATCATAGGATTAATCAGGATCAAGACCAATTGTCTGTGTTCTGCATATATTTGAGTTAATCTAAAGCGGAAGAATTCTACATTTTTGACACCTCTAAACTGTGCTCTAAAAGCCTTTATCTTAGCGTTAAAAGAGTCGGATGGGCATTGTACGCGATTGATAAAATAATTAAGTATAGATATATAGTTTAATGTTATAGTATTGGCTATTGTATTGAATGCCTTAAAACCAGATTGTTCCACATCCTTGTACCAATGCGCTAGTTTGTGATGCTGTTCTATTTGATTGTGGGGTTAAAAATATTTATCAGGACCTTGTACCAGGGGTAAATCAGTTGTGAATCGGGATATTCTGAAACACTATTTTATTCTCTGATATTGATTTTTAGTCCATATTTGATGGTGCTGCTTTGTAGTAGGAAATATTCTCCTTCTTGCCAAGAGTTGTTTTCTAGTATCCCCATTGCTAAATAGCTTTGGTCTGTATATTGGGTAGGTAATCTGGCTTTTTTTATCGATTCATTTTCTAAATCTATTGCGTTCCATCTATGTTTTATTCTAATATCCTTTTAATGCTTCTAAGGCAAGCTTGGTACATGGAATCGATCAGTTACCTGTACAGCTTTTGGGAAGCATTTTCTAGCTATGGTTTTCATGGAGTTAGCCATATCAATGAATCTCTTTGACCTTAGCTCTGTTCTTTGCTGATAATTGAGTAGAGCTGTTCTATTAATGGTTCTATCATTTGTTCCTGCAAATTATGGCGACAATACACCTGTCTTTCCCTTTGCTTTTTTAATTTGTGCTCTATAGTCTAGAGTGCACCTTTGAGGAAGTGCGGTTCATCCAATAGATAGGTAAGCGCCTATGTTCTCTGGAAAAATAAGCCATTGTTTTTCGGAATGTGGTTTTTGTTTCAGTTCTTGAACTCAATAGAAGTCACGATACTGCTGCTGAGTTTTTTACCATCAACGTTGTAAAATCCACCTATACGATTGCAATCAGGGCTTTAGTATCTACTAATTTCTTTTTTAAAAAAGCACAGCGAACTCGGTGGTCATCCGTGTTCCCTGTGCACTACTAAAATTCCAATTCTCTTTGTAGCTTGATAGTTGTTTTATCGGCCCCCAGCCATCTTCGCCGCTTCCATGGCAGAGAGACTGTTTACCTCGCGCGGAAAATCTTGGTAGTTATTTGTTTATGAACCAATTGAGCAATTTTTAATACACGTTTAGCTTTCTTCTTTAGGTGGTTGTCATTCGTTATTCGAAATTCAAGGATGTATAACCTCACCGTTTTGTTACTATTTACTAAATCAAAAATGATTGATTAGGAATTCAGGGAGGATAAAGTTCGAGAGTCTAAATAATTGTCCAAAAAGTCTTTTTGTTGCAAAATATCATTCCTTATTTAATCCACACACAACTTTGTGCTTGATCCTTAATCAATTTAAAACCCTCCAATTTCTTTAGGTATGTGAACAAATCAAAAAGAATTAAAAATAACTACTGATAAATAGGGTAGGAGGATGATGGGATGGATGGATGGATGGATGATGGAGGTGGAGGAATGGAGGATGGATGGAGGAATTTCAAAATTTTGTGGTAAAAAACCAACAAATTTTAAATATTTTGAAACTGTGATTTTTTCAAGAACGATAAAAAACGTTCTTATTTTTTTTTGAGAAAAAACAGAAAAAATCAATTTTTAGAACCCCAACTTAAGAATTAAAAAAGGGGATTATGCTAAAAAAAGGAATATATTTTATGCTAAAAAAAGGAGGGAATATATTTTATTGTATGGTGTTTGTGTGGAATGTTTACTCCAATGCCAAACAAACTTATTGCGAAGATTTTCTGGAAGGTTCGTGCCTTCGGATGGAGCAATATTGATAATGGAAGCGCCATCGCTGGTGCTATTTGGGGAAATTGGACGATCCAGAGGGAAGAAATATTTACCCGCTGGAAATTTTTTGGAAATTTTGCCATTTGGACAGTGATAATTACGGAATTGCGTAAGAGTAAAGATGCTACTTTGGAAACCCCAGCTATTTGAAACGGGGTTTGTACGAAACGGTAACACTAGAATATGATTATCAATATAGAGTTAACCTTTTAGAGTGAGGTGTCACAACGAAGGTTAAGCGCTCTAGGTATTGGAAAAATAAGCCATTGTTTGGCATGTGGTTTGTGATTTCCAGATTTGACTCACTAAATAGTCACGATTACTGTCTGCCTGGTTTTTTACATCACGTTGTAAAATCACCTATCTACTATTGCAATCAGCGGCTTTAGTATCTACTAATTTCTTTTAAAAAAGCAGCGAGCAGCGAATCGGTGGATCCGTGTTCCCTGTGCCTACTCTAATTCAATCTCTTTTTTTTTAAGACTGTTAGTTGTTTATAGAGCCACTCTTCGACGCTTGACATGCAGCTAGACTGTGTTACCTGCCGCGGAAAATCTTGGAGTTATTTGGTTATGAAACCCGCATGAGCAATTAATCACGTTAGCTTCTCTTTAGGTGTACATTAGTTCTTCGAAATAAAGAGGCAAACCTCACGTTTTTGATGTACTATTTACTAAATCAAAATGATTGATTAGGAATTCAGGGAGGATAAGTTGAGTAGTTCTAAATAATTGTCCAAAAGTCTTTTTTTTGCCAAAAATATCATTCCTTATTTATCCACACACAACTTGTGCTTGATCCTTATTCATTTAACCTACAATTTATTTAGGTATGAAACAAATCAAAAGATTAAAAATTAACGTATGATACATAGGTAGATGGATGGTATGGATGGATGGAGGGTGATGGGATGGATGGATGGAATTGAAAATTTTGTGGGTAAAACCAACAAATTTTAACTACTTTGAATGTCGATTTTTCTCAAGGAAGATTAAAAAAGGGTTCTATTTTTGAGAGAAACAGAAAAAATCAATTTTTCAGAACCCACCTTAAGAATCAAAAAAGGGGGATTATGCTAAAAAAAGGAATATATTTTATGCTAAAAAACGGAATCTATTTTATCTGTATGTTTGGGAATGTTTCATCAGCCCAAACCACCACTTATTGCGAAGATTTTTCTGAGAGGTCGTTGCCTTCGGGATGAGCAATATTGATACATGGAAGCAGCCCTGCCTGGTGATATTTGGGATTTGACGATCAAGGAGGAAGAAAATTACCGTGGAAATTTTTAGGACATTTTGCCTTTGGACAGTGATAATTAGAGATTGGTAATAGTAAGATGCTACTTTGGAAACCCCAGCATTTGAAACGGGTTTGTACGAAACGGTAACACTAGAATATGATTATCAATACAGAGATCATATAGCACCCGAATCGTGTATTGTTGAGGTGTACGATGGAACTTCCTGGACCATCGTAGCCGTTTATTTCACCAATTCTGGAGGTGCTAATTATCCAGGGGCAACCCATGTAACGATAGATATTACTGATGAGGTTGGAGGGGCTTCCAATGCCAAAGTTCGATTTACTTATACCGGAGATAATGACTGGTGGTGGGCTTTGGATAATGTTGAAGTTACTGCGACATCTCCGTCTTCTACCAATACTTATTTAGGACCTGGAGGAGTTGGAAATACGGATGGAACTTCGGATTTGCGTTTTTGGTATGATGCGAATAATGAAAGCTATTCAAATGGAGCATCCGTAAATAGTGTTTCAGATAAATCAGGGTATTCTAATTCTCTAACCGCTTCTGGTTCGGAACAA
Source organism: Ophioderma brevispina (assembly GCA_023653785.1). Classification (NCBI taxonomy): domain Eukaryota; kingdom Metazoa; phylum Echinodermata; class Ophiuroidea; order Amphilepidida; family Ophiodermatidae; genus Ophioderma; species Ophioderma brevispina. The sequence goes on along the minus strand of JAMKCH010038698.1, from coordinate 4,658 downwards.
CCTACCTATACTACTGCAACAGTGGGAGCAAATAATATGTCTTCCTTTTCGTTTGATGGAGGGGATGAATTGGAAACTTCCTATAATGGAAATTCAAATGAGAATATGAGTTTTTTATGGCTCTGAGCTATACGGGTACATCTTTATCAGTGGATGTAGCTCTACAACATGGAGGAAGAAATACGATTGGGTTTAATGCTTTTGGTAAATATATAGATTTTGTTGGGGGAAGTAATCATATCAGTACATCTACAACAACAAGAAGTTGGCAACTGCATTCTAAAACATTTGCCGATAGCGGTAGTAACAGGTTGAAATTTTATGTCAATGGTTCGAATACGGATAATTTTACACATACTATTGAAAATAGAACAAGTAATACGTGGATTGGAGGGAATGGATCTGGTGGAGGAAGAAAATTTACTGGGAGTATCTCAGAAGTAATTAAGTTTACATCAACAATTACTGCTGCTGAACGGATTATTGTTGATAATTATTTAGCGGCCAAATACGACATAGCATTGTCTTCAAACGATTTTTATAACGAAGATGACAATGGGGATTTTGACTTTAATGTAGCAGGTATCGGTAGGGCTTCTGATGGGTCATTGCATATCGATTCTCAAGGAACAGGAATTGTTCGAATAAATACGCCTTCTGATTTAAATAATGATGAATTTTTATTTTGGGGAGAAGATGTTATAGATGCGGATTATGAATTTTCTTCAAGCAGTGCTACAGATTACCTCGAACGATTGGATACCAAATGGAGGGTAAGTAAAAGAAATGACCTTGGAACAGTCTCGGTATCTGTAAACGCATCTGATTTGACACTCAATTCTTCTGAGGGTTGTAATGATTTGAAATTAATTGTTAGTAGTTCTTCAACTTTTGCAACAAAAACAACCTATGATTTGGTGTTGTCGAGTGGTGTATATACTGCAACGGGAGTTTCTTTTTCTGATAATGATTATTTTACGATTGAATACATAGATACCATTGTTTTAGATGCTACTACAGTATACAACGCTTCGGGAACGGCGAATGTTCCAGATACATCGGATGATTGTTACAAATTATTGATAAAAAGTACTGCTGATGGAACTCCTTCTCTAACAGAAGATGCCGATGTACGTGAGGTAGAAGTAGAAAGTGGAGGGAAATTGTTAGTCGATACTGCCATACGCTTACAAGTAACAAACGGAATTGTGAACAACGGAGACATTCGTATGGTAGGTACTTCCCAACTGTTACAAACACATACAGGAGCTTCTTTGAATAGTGGCACCGGAAATATGTATATCGATCAACAAGGAACCAATGCGAGTATTTATAGATACAATTACTGGTCGTCACCTGTGGCAAGTGGTTCAGGAACGTATACTGTTGGTGGAGTTATGAAGGATGGATCCACCGTTACATCGGCTTCTTCCAATCCACCAGATATTACTTTTACAACAGGTTACGATGGGAACACCACAAGCCCAATTACCATATCGAATTATTGGATTTACAAATACGGAGGCAGTTGGTCGCAAATTCTAGATACAGGAAGCCTAGATGTGGGGCAAGGATATACGATGAAAGGTCCTGGAGCGGTACAAGGTTATACGTTTAAAGGGAGTCCCAATGACGGAGATTACACTATTGCTGTGACTAGTGGAGATGAGGCATTGGTTGGTAACCCTTACCCGTCGGCATTGGACGCCGATGCGTTTATTACCCTAAACAGCGTTACCAATAGTATTATTGATGGGAGTATTTATTTTTGGGAACACAATGGAGAGGTCAATGGGACAGGCGAGTATGGACACAATAAATTTGGCTATCAAGGAGGGTATGCTGTTCGAAATATAGGAGGAGGGGTTGCTGCAGTAGCACCTTCCGGAATTGATGGGTTGGGAAGTAGTTCTGGAGATATTCCAGGGCAATATATTGCTGTTGCACAAGGCTTTTTTGTAAACGCAATTGCCAACGGATATGTAGAATTTGATAATTCCATGCGTGCTTTTCAAGAAGAAGATGGTTCCAATTCCATATTTTTTAAATCAAAAGAAAAAAGGAAAAAGAAGAAAACAAAAGTATTGCCATCTTACCGTTTGGGCTTTGAACACACCAACAGTGAAGGAGAAGCGTTGACGCGTCAATTGTTGGCTGTTTTTAAAAAGGCCTGACTTCATCGTATGACAATGGATATGACAGTTCATTATACGACCTTCAAGAAAAAGATGTTTACTGGAAACCGAATGAAAATGATGAAAAATATGTCATTGCTGGTTTGGAACCGTATGATGTAGATATGGAAATTCCTTTAGAAGTAACCATGGACGGTGATGGAATAGTTTCCTTTAAAACTTTGGAAACAAATGAAATTAATGACAAGGTTTATTTGTACGATACGTTGAACGATATCTATTATGATTTGAAAAATAAAGTTCTTTAGTGCTCGAGGAAGGAGTCTATTCAGATCGTTTTTATATTACTTTTAAAACAGACGATTCATTGGGAATTTCAGAAATAGCCGATACAGATGCACTGGTGTATTTTGATTCTTCAGCAGCGGAATTGGTTGTAAAGATGAACCAATCATTTGAACAGGTTGAACTTGAATTGTATACAGTTTGGGGAGCCAAAATAATGGAGACCAGTATTCATTCAGAAAAAAGAGTCCCTTTACCTAAAATTTCTTCAGGAGTTTATCTTGTGAGAATCCTTACAGAAAAAGGAATTCTTTCTCGGAAAGTGCTGATTTCCAAAAAATAATTTTTACAATTCTTTTTTATCCCAATTGATTTGGTTTACCTGTCAATTGGGATTTTTTGTGTGCTTGTAAATGAGATAAAAGGCATTTCTTCTCAAATTACGGGAAATCCCTTAGTCGTTTACGTGCTTCACTCTATTTCTTCACTTTTAGATTCAATTTACTTTTGAATCGTTGATTGTTAGTTCCCCTAAAAAGTAGAAAATATTTTAGAAAGCAGTTCTTCTTTCTTTGCATTTTTTTAGGGACGAATCAACCTTAAGAGAGAGGACTGCTTTTTGTAATTAAAACCAATGTATTATGAAAAAAATGATGTCAATGATGTTGTTGCTGTTGATTCCAGCAATAACCGTAGCCCAGATAAAGGGGAAAAAATCAAAAAAACCGTTTACTGCTTCGAATGGGGCAGTTTACAAAGTAGGTGATTCGTTTAAGCTAGGACTGGCAAGTAATGGAGAACAATTCTCATATGCTTATGTGTATAAAAAAAGCCTTTCTCTGAAGTCAATAGCCAATGCAGCGAAGTCTATTAGAGATGTGAAAAATATGGATGTTAAAAATGTAAAGAATCTAGGAAACAATATCAACAGTGTCAAAAATTTGGCTGACAATGATTTGGTGAATTCAACCATGTCTTCAGCAATGGGAAAAGTTGTCAGTGCCAAATATGTTGAAGAAAATGCTTTGGCAAATAGCTTTTCAAATACCAAATGGAAAATCAAGCAGTTCAAGATTTATACCGATAAGGATTCTGGGGAAAAATTGGTGCATGCCATTGCCGTCTTAATGGATTTTGCAATAGCAGTGAAAGAGTTATAATAATTTAAAAACGAATAAGATGAAAAATTTCAAAAAAATCAGTGCAACAATTCTTGCGGCAATCGTATGTGTAGTTTTAATTTCATGTAGTGAGAGTGATACGGATGATCTTGGAGGAGGTGGGAAATCGCTGTCAGCCAAAATTGATGGAAAAAGCTTTAAAGCAGGTTCATTGACTACTTCTGCAATAGTCACCAATGGTGTCTTGGCAATCCAAGGGGGGAAATCTAATGGAGAAACCATTCGAATGAACATACTCAATTATACAGGAGCAGGAACGTATAAAACAGGAGACAATATTACCAATACGAGTAGTATTTCATATGTAACAATTTTTCCTGTTGCCTCATGGACCTCTACTTTTAATATAGGCTCAGGAACCATTGTGGTGACTTCGGATACGGGTTCTAAAATTAAGGGGACTTTTACTTTCCAAGCAATAGGTGAAGGCAATAGTAGTAAGTCAATAACGGATGGGAAATTTGATATTGAGGGGATTTCTAAAAATTAACATGTTATTAATCAGTTAATTACGTATATTAATCCTGTAAAAAAACCAGAATAAATGTATAAACCACGAGGAAAAAAAGGATTATTTGACGAGGAGTTCACAAAAGAACGTTTATCATCTATGGGCAATCCACTAGATGCAATCACGAAAGTGATTGATTTTGAGTTGTTTAGAGATTCCTTGGAAAGCAAGTTGCTCAACACCAAGAAAAAGAATAATGCAGGAGCTAAGCCCTATGATGTGGTAATGCTATTCAAAATATTGATACTTCAACGTTATTATGGTCTAGGAGATAGTCAAGTAGAGTATCAAATACTGGATAGAACCAGTTTTAAAGCATTTTTAGGATTAGAAACTGGCGATAAAGTTCCTGATGAAAAAACAGTATGGAGTTTTAGAGAGCGTGTAACAAAAACAGGGTTAGTAGAAGAATTATTTGATCAGTTTGTGTCATTTTTAGAAGCACAAGAATTGATTTTTAATGAAGGACAATTGATTGATGCCAGTTTTACATTAGCTCCACGCCAACGCAATACAAGAGAAGAAAACAAGAAAATTAAAAATGGA
>JAMKCH010038697.1:0-14004 GCA_023653785.1 Ophioderma brevispina | reverse complement strand
ATATGCGCTTGGCCGGATTCGAACCGGCGACTTCCGTATTACTAGTGACGGTGCTCTAACCAACTGAGCCACAAGACTGGGTTGGAAGAAGAACGATAGATATCATCTATAGGTGTAGGTTCGGAAAGGTGTTCATCGCTTTCTAGCGGATAGCATCAGAACGGTATATTTACATATACAATTATATTTGTTTTGAAATTTTAACTACTTAGTTTTCCAGGTAGACAAGGATGAATATTTATTAATCTTTCCCTGGAGATGGCCAGCGCACACAAGTGTGAAAAAAACCATACGCTGGCCGGATTCGAACCGGCGACTCGTATTACTAGTGACGGTGCTCTAACCAACTGAGCCACAAGACTGGGTTGGAAGAAGAACGATAGATATCATATATAGTGTTAGGTCGGAAGGCGTATCGCTTTACCTAGCGGATAGCATCAGAACGGTATATTTACATATACAATTATATTTGTTTTGAAATTTTAACTACTTAGTTCTCCAGGTAAACAAGGATGAATATTTATTAATCTTTCCTGGAGATGGCCAGCGCACACAAGTGTGAAAAAAAAAAACCCATATGAGATAAAGGATGTTGGACATGTCTTTGGGGCAACCTCGTCGCCATCATGCGCCAACTATGCCCTAAAGAAGACGGCTGAAGACAACAAGAATCAATTTGACAGCGAAGTGGTAGAGACACTACGCACCAATTTCTACGTCGATGACTGTTTAAAGTCCACCTGTACAGAAGACAAGGCTATTCACTGGTTCATGATATGAGTGCTATTTATGAGAAGGGTGGTTTCCACTTGCCAAGTGGGTAAGCAATAGGAAGCTGTAATGGAAGCTATACCAGCCGAGGGAAAGATCAGAGGCTACAAGGAATCTAGACTTAGAAAACAGCCTGGCCAAGTCACAAGCACTGGGTATGCTATGGTCGACGGAAAAAGATAGCTTTCGCTTTAAGTTAGACCTTGCAGACAAGCCACCGACAAGAAGAGGCATGTTGTCTATACTGAGTTCAGTGCATGACCCCCTTAGGGTTGGTCAGCCCAATCATTCTTACCTGCAAAAACAAATTCTGCAAAGTCTGTGCAGAAACAAGTTAGGATGGATGAAGAAGTACCCAGAGATTATGTGAAGAAGTGGAATAAGTGGACGACAAGTCTGCCAGAGTTGGAGCAACTTGATATCAACAGATGCCTGAAACCAGAGGGATTTGAAAATCCACCTTCAGCACAGATCACCATTTCGCTGACGCCAGTGATGATGGCTCTGGGGACAGCGACATACCTCGGGTTGGCGAATGAGGATGGAGATGTGGAATGCAATCTGCTGATGGGAAAGAGTAGAGTAGCTCCAATCAAGAAGGTGTCGATTCCCAGAATGGAATGGACAGCTGCGACATATGCTGTAAAGATTGACAGCTGGATTAAGCAGGAATTAGAGATTCCAGTTTGATTTCTGGACCGATAGTGAAACGGTATTGAAATATATACGGAATGTGAAGGCGATGTTCCCAGTCTTTGTTGCCAAGAGATCTTCGATGACAGCCTTCAGAAAGTAGAAGACAAATCCGTGGTGGTTGACAAGCCACAGTAGAAGAGTCCAGTGCAACAGTTACTGGAGTATTATTCAAATTGGAATAAGTTAAGGAGGAGTGTAGCTTGGTGGTTACGACTGAAATCAATACTACTGCAGAAGGTGAAAGATCCTGAATCCACTAATGCCAGCAGGTCGAAGTGGTTAATTGCAGAAGAGCTACAGAATGTAGAGAAGGAGATTGTCAAATGGATCCAGTGTAGAGCATTTCCATTGCAGATTAAGAGACTCCTGAAGAACACAGAATTCATTACAAACCATACCAACAAACAACAGAATGCTGAAGACAAAATCGCATGCTTAGATCCAGTAATAAGCGATGACCTTCTAAAGGTTGGTGGACGACTGGACAAGGCCAGCATTTCAGAAGATGCAAGACATCAGTGGACCCTTCCACGATATGATCATGTCACTAATTTGATCATAAAGCATGTACATGAAAGGATCAACCATCAAGGGCTAAATCATGTGTTAGCCGAACTGCGTAAGAAATATTGGATAGTGAAAGCTAGAACTTTGGTGAAGAAGCTGTTAGAAGGATGCGTGGTTTGTAAAAGGAGTTTCAGGCTGTAAATAGCAAGCAAAGGATGGCAGACCTACCTGAAGGCAGACTACAGATGGATAGCCCACCTTTCACATGTACTGGAGTGAACTACTTTGGGCCATTCAACATAAAGCAAGGACGCTCAATTAGGAAGCGTTATGGCGTAGTTTTCATGTTCATGACATCTCGAGCAGTTCACATAGAAGTGGCGGAAAATATGGATACAAGTTCCTTCATCAATGCGCTTAGACGTTTCATAGCCAAACGTGGACAAATCAAAGAATTGTTCTCAGACAACGGAACAAATTTTGTCGGTGCCAATACAGAATTGAAGAAGGCACTGCAAGAATGGAATCAGGAAGACATCATGACATTTGCTGCTAATAGAGGCATTAAATGGAACTTTAATCCCCCAGCAGCATCGCACATGGGAGGAGTCTGGGAAAGGCAGATCCGTACCATACGCAAGGTGTTGCAGGCCATGCTAAATGAACAGCATGTCAGGGAATTCAAAAAAGAAGAAGAGCAGCTCAGAACACTGATGTGTGAGATCGAGTCAACTATAAATAGCAGACCACTCACTTATGTATCAGATGATCCGAAGGACCTGAATGCGCTCACACCCAGTGACTTATTGCTTCTCAGAACGAGCAGCCTGAGTGCACCTCCACCTGGCGTATTTGAAAAGACAGATTTGTACTCGAGGAAACGATGGAGACAGATGCAGTATTTGGCCAACATATTTTGGAAGAGATGGTCGGAAGAATATTTGATGAGCCTGCAAAGACGTCAGAAGTGGCTGTTTCCTCAGAGAAATATCGAGAAAGGGGACGTAGTGTTGATTGTGGACCGGACAACCAAGCACCTCGTAATTCATGGCTTATGGGCCGTGTTCTGGAGACTTACCCCGACAAGAAGGGATTTGTCCGCAGTGCCAAGATTAGGATGAAAACCAGTGTGCTGACAAGACCAAGAGTAAAACGGTGTGTGTTGCTGGAGGCAGAATCTTCAATTAGAAATGTTACGGGCGATCAGTGAATACCCCAGTTACCTGAAGATAATGCTAGCAAAAATAAACATGACTTAATACCACGTATTGAACTATTTGCATCACAAGTTGTAAGGATGTGATTACTTTTGAGAAATCTGTCATGTACTTTGGGCTCATTTTGTGATCCAAATCTAGTCTTTGTGAAATTTGACCGTTTGTCTGCATGATTCATTTGGTGACATATCAAGATTTAATTGGCAATTAGCTGTGTCTGTTGTCATAGATTAGAGATTCCCTTTTTTGGGTATCAAATGAACTAGTGCATTATTATTGCCTCATTTCTGCACACATTGTGAAATAAGAATTGAACTTGAACAAATTGCACTATGAACACGGAAGAAGTACAATGTGTGGGTCATCAAGATCTGCATATTAATGCCCTCTGTACTTTGCCACATGTCAGCACGCGTTGTGAATTAAACCTAGAACTGTATGAAACTGAATTGATATAGGTTTCAATTCTGATGGTTAGTTTGTTATAGTGCTCAATCCTAGTCAATAGTTCTTAAAAGTTCTGCTTTGGATTTAGCCAATTATGGGTGTTATTGAGATAAAGTTTATGAATTCAAATTCACCCAGGTCTGATGTATGAGGATTTATTCTCATATTCAATTGTGCAGCTGTATGAGATGGACTACAAACATCTTTATATACTCTGCAAGGACTGCAAAAAATGAGTCTTGAACATTGTATTTTGTTTACAAGTTTTGAAGTTTATTGTTAAAGCTGCAGCATGCTTTAAACATAATCATTCACATGAGTAGAGATATTGAATATTCAAAATCAAATTCATTAGTTCAATTCAAAATCATTAGTTCACAACCACATTTGGCACTCCCAAATTGAGATTTGTTCATGTGAGCTATAAAGTAGCTGTTTGGCAGAATATGAAATTTGTAGTGAGCTTAATTTGCTCATGTTTTGTTCAATTTAGGGATATTGGTGCCTTTGATCAAATTGATGAATCTCACTAAATTTTGAGTGATAATTTGAGTTTGTGGATGTAACGATTAACATTTTGATGATGATGTTTGAACCTTCTAGTGCGCACTTCACATAGCTTATTAAGGTTTACGGTCGTATACTTGTTCGTCAGTGAAGTTCACACTTTGAAGATCTGAGCTTGTTATCCTGTTTAGGGTAATTGTATGTGATTACCACATAGCAATTAAGGGGCCGGTATGTTAGCCCGGATATCCCTTTAATGATTTTCCCAGTGAGCTTGATGACGCCCTCCTGCGTTCAAAAGGTTGCATTCAACATGGCAACGTCCATCAAGTACATTGGGATACAGTTTTTCTACCGTTACTAGCCGTTTTATTGCTGATCCAGTGTTTGTACACCAATTGAAAGAAACCGAAGAAAATTCGTGATATTTACCACTGTCTCCTGCAATGTTTTTTTACAGTGTACAGTAGTTTGTAAGATTGGTAGATTGACAAATTAGCGCATTTTGGAATGGTACTCAATGTCAACTTGATACATGGCTAGATGTAGGAAAGTGAATTTCGCAAGTAGTTGGACGTGAAATTACCTACACTCCCGCTCTAGATGTATCACAAGGCAGCTATGCACTTCCGACCTTGTTGCACTCACACAGAAATTATGATACATGTAAACATTTATCAGATGGAATTCTAAGTATCATAATTTAATGCAAACACCAAGAGGTGTTTCTCTCTCTATACATAATTAGTAAGCGACCAGTACGGACGTGTAAATCCCAACCCTCTGGGGTGCAGTCAACCGTGAATTTAGAAAATTTCAACTGGAATTCTAAATCATGGGATGCTACATTACATGTCTTCAGGATAATATACGCATTTAATTCAAGTATTTTGTTGCTTCATCTATACCTTTCCGAAATGCCTCTTCGTTGTGAAAACTGTAAAGTGCCGAAACTTGATGTTAAGTTGTGCCACGGTGATCTCATGTTATGTTTTGCATGTGAGAAAATCCGATGGCCAGATTCAACAAGACCAAATCTAAATTCTTGAAAGGAGGTGCAGGCAGGGGATGAACAGTATAATCAGGCCAAGACATAGCGGTGTAGGAAAGGGGACAGTTCCCGGAAAAACTACCTTCTCAACCAGTGATCAACTCTCGAAGATCGGCGCTTTGCAAAATTCTTTCGGCAAAAGGTGAAATTGAAGAAGATGAATACGCAGAAACTTTCGTGTAGGAACTCAGGTCCAAATGACAATCTGTCCAACATACGCAGTGCTCTATCAGCGTTGTCCTGGTGTAGTAGTGTAGAAATGCGAACCGAGCACTCTGATACCAAACCGGTAAAAGTACACGTTTCCACCAGAATGGGGGGGGGATGGAACTTCATTCAGAACCAGAGTTTTCGCTTTCACAAGGATACTGTTGAATACTTACACCATTGACCTACTACACCAACGAAAGGCATCGTCTTCTAAAACAGCGATATCTAAGTCGCCGATCACAACAACTGGACTCCTAGTGTGACATTCCCACCAGCACCAGACTGTTGACTATAATGAAGGTCTAACACATCAACGTTTAGAACTGATAGATTGCTTGTACATGATGGCAGTAAAGTTTGACCCCATGTGTAAAGTTAAATTGGCCCCTATTGAAAAAGTGACACCACAATTTTGACACCACTAACTACCTTGCATTGTGTAGAGGGTCCATACTAACTACATGTACCAAAGGTGTCAAAGCTGAGATGTAGTGGAACATGAACGATGATGTTTGACCAGTCCTTGCTCCCGCTCCAGCTCTGCTCCCGCGCCACTTCGGGGATTCTGGCCCGAAATCATGCTCCAGACCAGACCAGTCGGATTATCTCATAAGGCAGCTTTCAATATTTTTCTTACTTCAATCCACAACTTGTTTTTTCCACTCCAAAAATACACATAAAATATTAAACTAAATTTTGTCCTGGAGGGGATTGGAACCCCGACCTTTAGATAACAAGACAGGCGTCAACGACCCACAACGCAACGCAATCCGAGCCGGCAGGATGCCGTTCTTTTGTAATACGTCAACATAAAACAGTAACTGAATAAAGCGCCACACATAATCAATGAATAGCGCCCATGAGGACGAGTTGAAAATATATGCTACTGGAGCATGATTTCGCGGCCAAAATCTCCAAGAATATTGCTCTCGCTCTAGATGTATTACAAGGCCGCTATTGCACATACGACCTTGTTGCACTCACACAAAGAAATTATGATACATGTATATATATTTTTTTTATAAGAGGGAATTTACATTACCATAATTCAAATTAAACACCAACCTTGTTTCTCTCTCTATACATATATAAAATCTGTGGTGTTTGTTTTTTGCATTTACCAAACATATAGAATGTGATATTATGTAAACCACATGGGGGGGGGGGGGGATTTTGGAATGTTGCCGAGTTCCTGTGGGGCTCAATGGAAAACAATCCCTAAATCGGCATTAATATGCCTGATTGATTCCTCCAAAACCACTCAATGAATCCCCCTTCAATTGTTACCATACGGCAAGCGCACATGTTAAGGTTTTTTGGGGGGTTATACAGGGTTAATATTTGGCAAAATGTGTTATCATTTAAACTTTTAGCTTGAAATATAAACTTCCGTTTGCTTCAAGTTTGATTCTCGGCTATAGGCCAAGAGTATTAGAAATAAACAATGGAAGGTTGGAGGAAATTTGGAACAAGCTGAAAAAGTCAGAATTGGTGCAGAAATGTGTCTAGAATAATATACTAAAAGTCCCCAAAAATCCTCTTGTGCCATTTTCAGAAATAGGGGGAAAAGTTGTACAGGGGTAAAATTACGAAATATTTCAATTGTCCTTAAATGTGTTCCAACATTTTGTCATGTCCCAAGGATTAAAAAAGGTATAGTTTGCCCTATCTATGGCTTGTAGTTTTTAATAACTTTGGTAAATAAACGCCTCAAGGACATCATGGGGGTAAATTTTCAGAATGGTCGGATTCTTCTGAAAGATGTGTCAAATTCTTCATCTAGTTGTACATGAACACCAAATGAATATTTAAACAGGTGATGGTCATTACTTGCAAAAATTACAGGGCCAAGTGTGATGGGGATCTACAGGCTCTATGGGGGTCACTGCTTTCTGCTCTTATATGTCAAGATTGAATCCATGTAGGTGATTTGAATGAACATTTTCTGTTTTAATATGACTCTACGAACGAGCAATTTGAATCTGGTTTCAATAAATTGGATCATTTTGAAATATTTACCCCCAGGATGACCTGAATGATTTAGGTCTGTAGTACTTAACTACAGGTTGTAGATAGGGCAAACTATACCTTTTATTGATCCTTGGGACATGACAAAAATGTCGGAAACACATTTAAGGAAATTCTAATATTTTTTGTACCCCTGTACAAACTTTGCCCTTATTTCTGAAAAAGCACAAAGAGGATTTTAAGTGACTTTTAATATGTTTATTCTAGACACATTTCTGCACCAATCCTAACATTTCAGCTTGTTCCCAGAAATTTCCACGTTAAAACTAAATTCTTGGCCTACTATAAAAGTTTTAGTCAAAGGACATGAGGGAAAACGCAGAACATTTCTTTTTTTTTTCTTTATTTTTCTTATTTTTAATCCTTATTTTATTGTTCTATCGAGTCATTCTGAACACCCACAACTTTGGCGAATTTCTGACACAAATGCTTGTATTTTAATTAAAAATTATCAAAACCTTTCATAACTGTTTATTTATTTTTATTCGTAAGTAGCTGTAACAGTTTTAGTTCAAGGATATGAGCGAAAACGCAGAACATTTCTTTTTTTTTTCTTTATTTTTCTTATTTTATTGCTTTATCGAAAATTGCATTTTCCTCCAAATTTCTTATACGAACTAAAAGTTAAGAAAAAAAATTGCTTCAAATGATGTCTTATGCCGTATGGTTAAAAATTGAATGGATTCATCAAACGGTTTTGGAGGAATCCAATCAGGCATATTAATGCAGATTTAGGGATTTATTCCATAGAGCTCCATGGGAGCGAGCTCGGCAACCTCCAAAATCCCAACTCTAGTATCGAACATCAGGTGTCCTCCCCCAGTAAATGCAAAAAAACCAACACCAGAGATTTTATATATACATAGAGGGTGAAATAGTGTTTTCTCTTGCTGTTTGGTAACTAATACTTAAACCTTGATATTCATTTGTGTTTATCAAATGTTTGAAACTCCTCCATATAAAGTATGGAGGGTATATAATTTCAATAATATTGAGGTATCTGATTTCAATAGTACTAATTCACACAATAATTTCCTTAAAATGTTTTACCTAGTGTGGTTTGTGTAATTTTAGCTTATAATGTAGACATTTCTGTTATACCTCTTGGCATTGCAAATTTATAGTGTGTTTGCTTTGAGTCTGCATATACCGCTAATTGCTTTTGATGGGAAGCAATATTTTTGGAAAGATAGCTCAGCAAAATCTCGCTAATGAAATCTGTCTGGATGTGTGGAATGCTTCTGGGTCACTTCCTGTGCAAAAAGAATTAGGGGAAAGGTTAAACGGGGGTCAAAAATTTCAAATGCTCCAATCGTGTCTAATCTCAAATTCATATTCATATTTATTTTATCCAACATCAAGCATAAATGTGGTACAGTAATATCATAGATATTATTATAATGCTTATTATATATATATATATATATATATATACAGTATAATTTAATTGCATAAGAAATAGGTGGGTAGCATTACCAGCAAGAAATAGCATATAAATGCAAGATGAAGGACGAGGACACTGCATAACGCAGAGCGTGCAAGCGCAGTGCCCTCAAATAAGGTTTCTTAACAACTATCAAATATACAAGAACATACATATAACAACTCGTTTGAACCAAATAAATAGAATTTATACGTCTAGGTCTAGGTCTAGCATCAAGGAATGAAAAAGTCTATGGCCGTGTGTCTTCATTAAAAAGATACAGAGCAAACTATGGTGGAGGTTGAAGGTCACAAAATGAGCTGTACATTGGTGAAGATCTCCAAATGCTAAAATTTATGTAAATAGGCTAAAATTGTTCTTCCTTATACAGGGCAACAGGGCAAAAGGTCCAATTTTTTTGGGTAAAAATTGAATGAATTCATGAAGCGGTTTTGGAGGAATCCAATAAGGCATAATAATGCAGATTTAAGGATTTTTTTTCTCGGCAAATTCCAAAATCCCAACTCCAGTATGGAACATCGAGTGTCCTCCCCCCGCCCGAGTAAATGCAAAAAAACCAACACCACAGATTTATATATATAGAGTCAAATAGTGGTTCCTTTTAACTTAACATGCTTAAAAGTTCTCTAGTGTTATTACATTTATCAAATATTTGAAACTTTAAGTATGGAGGCTAGCGATTTTAATAATTTTAGTGCATACAGTAAGTGGCTTAACGGTTTAACCTATTGTGATTTGTGTAATTTTAGCTTATATGCAGACGTTTCTGGTATGTTTTTGACATTACAAATGTATAGTGTGTTTGCTTTGAATCTGCTACAGACTAAATGCTTTTGATGGGAAGCAATATTTTTGGGAAGATGCGCTGAGCAAAATCTCGCGAATGGAAAGGACAATGTCGGCAGAGGGTGTTTGAATCAATCAATGATGAATAGAAAAGTGCCTATTTACCGTACTGTACTAAACACATGTCATACTTAGGGATAAAAAAGTGGTCAAAAGTTTGAAACGCGGCCACTGGACATTTTCACAAAATATGAAAATTTAGGCTCAATCGCTCCAAATGATCGTCGAAGAGGCCATTGAAGAACAGAGATATATTCACACATAAAAATAACATACCCCAAAAAACCAGATAGGGACATGATATGAAGATAAGATAGTCAAGGTAATTTGTAGGCCAACCTTTAAGTTTTCCATAAATTTAATCAACAAATGTGTATATTACATGAATATTTTGCCTCGTACTCAAATTGATCATTAAAACCACAAAGGTTATAGGACCGGTCAAACAGTGTGCATAGCGGGGAAACATGCATGTTATTGTGTTAAACGCAATTTCCGCCGTCTGCCGAATTTCGCGTCGCCGGCGACGCAAAATTACAACAATCGTTCCCGTTACACATAAGGAAGCTTGTGATTTGTTCTTAATCATTTCGGGTGAGGCTTTTGTATTAAAGCTTACAACATGCAAAAAAATATCGATTTTGAAAAATCCTGAGGGGCCGCACTATTTTTTTTTTCAAATGTGCCAGTGTATCTTTAAGAACACAAGACATGTCATAATCATGCACACAATTCCCTAAGTTATCATGATACTGTGGGCTAAAATGAGCATTAAAGCGGCACTGGCCACATTTTCCAAAAATATATAGATAGATTTCTTCAATTTGCTCTAAAATGATTAGTTAGGCCCAGGGGGGGCCGGCAAGATAGCGTCGTTTTTGCCGTTCCATAGGTTTAGCACGTAATCACGAAAAACTAACAAAATTCATAAGTCGAAAATATGTTATTATCAAGATTTTTCACTCAACAATCCGTTGGAGTTGAAGAATCAACTCCAGTGTAAGTATTTTTTTTGTATGAATTACCGGTAAAAAACGGGATTCATTTTGAACGAGGCTGTTTGACCTCATGTATTCAATCGCAGGGTCAACCGCTATTTATCGCTGCGGACACTGGTCTCTATACACTGGATAGGCTATCACCGCTCGAACGTGAGGAAACCGGAAATAGCACGGCGGGGGTTTCGAAAGACCAGACATCGAAAACAACGGACCCCACGACCTCGAAACACCAGACTCGGAAGTGAATTTACTTCAGGTCTGGTGTTTCGAGTCTGCTCTTCGAAACACAGGGGGGAGTCTCCGAAACACCGACCTCGAAACACCAGACCTCGAAACACTAGACCCGGAAGGGATTTTACTTCGGGTCTGGGTTTGTGTCGAGGTCTGATGTTTCGAGACATCCCACCGGGTGTTTCGAAACACCGGGAGACCTCGAAACACCAGAACCGGAAGTGAATTAACTTCAGGGTCTGAGGTCTGTTGTTTCTGGGTCTGGTGTTTCGAAACACAAGGGGGGATGTCTCGAAACACCAGACCTCGAAACAAAAAGACCTCGAACCACCAACCTAGAAACAACAGACATCGAAACACCAGACCTCGAACCACCAGACACGGAAGTAAATTCACCTGACTTTAATATGTTTTTAACATATTTTAGGGGAAATGGCGTGCAACACCTCCTATATATCCGTATACTTAGAAGGAAAAATATCAAATTTAACACGTTGAGTGTTAAAAAGGTGTTATCGCTGAGTTAACCACTGTTTAGAGCTTCGAATTACACACCCTACCTTTGAAATTTGCAAGCCGCAGACCCTTATTTTAACATAATCGCACTTCCTCAAGCTTGATTATGAGGAACATCAGTTCCACAGACCCGAATTTACTTCCCTTATGTACAGTTCTACAAGACCTTATTCAACGGATTTCAGTTCTCTAAAGACGCAATTTTCAGGTTACGTCAGTCCCACAGCCACGCCCCCCGCCCCAGTTCATATCAGCAGAAGTCATAATCAGACGAACCCCATTCCCCTCCCCATTCCGCTCCCCATCCCCGTCCCCATTCACCCCTCCCCCTCCCCATTCCCCTTCCCCATTAGTAGATTTAATAATAAAACTCAATGCAGTAAGCAATTTGCCGAAACATAGCCTCGAACTTTTTTGTGGACCCTATACATGAAACAAAGAAAAATGCTGAGATTATTCTCACAGTTGCAAATTTACCAAACTTACAAAAGCAAAAGCTGTGGTACATGTGCATTCAAAGCGAGCTTTTGCGGTTGAACTTGACCTGAATGAGAACTGTGACAAGAATACGCGTACTAAGAAAGGGAAGATATCGATCGGTGTTGTAATAACATATAGACCCTCCCTCCGGGTCCACGGTGATGAAAACGCTAAGCGAATGAAAAGTACACTAGACTCTTCAACCCATATCCGTGACCCTCCGAATCTGTAGGAAAAACGTCTCAAATCTCCTCCGAGGTTGGGGGAAGTACTCCGCCACAAAAACATTAGTCAAAACACACGGTTCTGGTATACTCGTCGGTCTCTCGACGGCGTATGTGCGGTAAGCGACAATTAGCCAGACAATCAGTGTGACGGCTTATTTTTTGCGCAGGATTAAACGGGGCCCTGGGAACTGAATTAGCGGCTGTTGACAGCACACATGGCCATGGGGGTTGTCACACTCGCCCATTGTGGTTTGGCTTTTTAATAGGCAGGTGTTTGGCCTCCCAAGTCACGATTTCTCGTTAATGTTTATTTGGACTTATGATGATGCATTTTTATTGAAACTCTAATCAAACATAGAGTACTAGTAGTGTATGTAGTTTATTATTATATCACTGAATCAAATATCCGGAAACCCTTGTCGTGTACATTATTGCTCATATTACTTACTATAAAAATCATTTTTGATTTGATAGTTTGTTGTCACTAAATGAATAAAGATCGCCCATTCTAATTTTATTTGCATCAATAAACCTGCGCCTCATGAATCTTAAATGAAGCCTTGATGAAGACAATTTTATCATTGCTCGTATCAAAAATCCTCGGATATCTATATTACTAAAAACAGATCTGACTGTCTGTCCGGCAATGCAATTCGTTATTTGACATATGGGCAGACACCGGTGGAGGGGGGGGGGCCTCACATATGAAATGGATATGGGTGTAGGCTCGTGCTTCCAAACCCAAGGGCCATTCGGTGACACACGAGGACTGAAAAGAATAGGGGCCTTTGGGTGTTTGGGTGAGAGATAGCCAAATTACGCGCAGCGGGCTGTAGGTTACCATATTTTAAGAACGATCAGCCCATCCTCATAGGAAAAATACTACAACCAACCAACAAAAAACAAATGAACATAACGAGGAAGAAATCACGAAGTCCAATTTCTGATTTCTCAGCTCTCCTGGCAACGTCCTTTTATTTTTTGTTATTGTTTATTTTCCATATGTGGCCACTCTGATAGGACTTGGAAACACTAATGTACACATAAATGATATCACAAAGCACGAAAGTGAAAAACGGTATTTGGCATCAATCATGCACTGTCAAAACTTATTAAAGGAGCTATTCAATTCGCTGCGTCGCGTAATCGATAAATGAGACCCTATAAGGGTAGCGTGCCAGTGATACCACATGTTGGGGTCGTATCCATGTACCAGGATTAGCATTCAAAAATTAACCGAGATGTGCGCAACTTAATGCGGTCACGTTACTTGTGAATCAATACTGCTGGAGACAGTTTCCCTACAAATTCGTACAGTCTCGGCGCGGCTACTCCCTACATAGTGTTAATTCCAGGAGCCCTGTCAAATTTCACGTTCTGTGGACAAGTGGGTTGGCGGGGATGGTAAGCTGAAAAGTCCTCGAGTTTTTAGTTTAGCAATCTTTTAACCAAGTGCGCTCTAAACCCAGTAGGACCAGGAGCCGAGACTGGGGTACAGTCTATAATTAAACAACGACTTGTATGTGATCGTTACCAAAGGTATAACCGCAAATGTACTAAATAGACCACAGGATTCCGAATAATTGGTGATTTGGGACTACGCACACATCTGGGGTAAAAATTCTTCCACCATAATTTTTGTAAAAAAACCATTTTAATTTAAATTTGTTGTGGTATGTCATGCAGAATTGCACATTACGAGAACAGATAAACAACATTGCTATAATTACTGTCGGCCTAAGCCGTTCACTTTCTGGTGTTCGATTGGTTGAAGATGAGCGAATTTCAGCTCACAGCCAATCCATACGTTGTAATGAAATCGATC
>JAMKCH010038696.1:0-16488 GCA_023653785.1 Ophioderma brevispina | reverse complement strand
CTTGAGTATGGGTCGCTCAGTGTAGGGAATTCATTTTGCAAATTGTGAGAATTTTCTGTCCTGGTAATTTCTACACCAGGTCATTTTTGTTGAGTATGGTTCGCGCGTTCGCTCAGTGTAGAGAATTCATTTTGTATATTATTGTGTTTAGCACAAATTGTGGTGGCTGAGAAGTTTACGTCTATAAAATTTAAAGCTGTTTTCAGTATTAATAAATTGGTATCTCATTTGATGACCAACTTGATTCACATTTCTGCTTCCCGGCTCTCTTTTCTCTGTCTAAGGGTAATGGTCAGATTTATCAAATTGCTTGGGGTTTCCACATGTATTGTTCAATTTTCATGACACTTGGATACCGTGGTCCTTGGATAGTGCCACACATGTTGGTGACCTCATTTGACCTAGGTGACCTCATATGACCTTTGTTCTGATTCAAACCATGACATCCGAAAACACACGCATTCGGGGAATGCAGTATTTTCTATGTTTAGTTCTGATACATCTTTGTGGTATGACAGGGATAAATATACTAGATACTGGAAACTCTGGCTAGAATGCTTTGATTATACTGTATTATACTGCAGTGTTATTTGTATGTACTATCACAGTTACTGTATTACCAGAGATTTTATTGAGTCCATCCCACAATGCGCTAGTTTTGGGAAATTTCACCTCAATAAGGTCATGTGATCCCACAAAAAATCCTATTCTTAACACATTAAAATCATTTAGCCTGCAAAGTGTAAGTAATTTTATTAAAAAAACCTTGGGTGTAGGCCTACTAACCTTTCGTGCATGGTATTTTGGGGAAAAATGCTTTAAAATTGTCTGAACATTCAAGATTGGAATGGTACACATGCATATTTTCTCAGTGGCAGTGTGTGTGGGGGGGGGGGCAGTGTCTTCTCTGAACTGACAGGGGCCCCTGGTGGGGTCCAGGGGGTAAAGCACCTTGAATAAATTGTGGGTATTATATGCTTTAAATGTCTTCTGAGGGCTAATTCGTGCATGATTTTGTAAAATGTACATGTCGCACCTGACCATAGTCAATTGAACTTTAAACCTATGGTTAATTTGCCGGCAATCTGGCCTGAAAGCACCATGACTGGAATTCTTAAAATGAACTGACAGGCTCATCTCAACCGACAAAATCAAATATGGGGGGGGCATGGCCCCTGCCCCCCTCTGGCTACGCCACTGTGTTTTCTCAAATGAAATGGCATTTGGACAGCAAATACGAGGCAATTTACACTACATGTACATCAATTTCGCATAAAATTTCCAACTCTCAGCCATACCCATGCTCTTTCAAAAAAATGCGGGACTAAATGTGGTTGCAGGACTACTACTAGGAGTAATCAAATTCAAAATAATCTCTTCTAGTCCTGCTGGGGGTATCAAATTCAGATTGTAACTAGTTCAGTGATATGAAAATGATCCAGAGATTGTATAATTTTTATTCACATATTCAAAGCAGGTCCCCCAGGGGTATAATTTTACTGCAAAATGGTCCCATAAGGGGTATACTATCACTGAAAACTGGTTTATATTTCACCGAAAGCTTGTCTTGTTAGGTGTATATTTTCATTCTAAGGGGATGCAGAGAGGGCCTCAATAATTTACTTACTTCTGCTGCCTGTGGTAAGCCAACAATAAGCAATGCACTCATTGCCTATTGGGGAATGCATGTGTCACTTTTTGTGGACCATATTGCGAGAGTTTTGTTGGTGATATGTTATTTTTAGACATTTGAGCATGCCAAAATCTCCACTTCAAAAAATGGACAATGGACCAGATGAATTATTGCTTCAACTATACAAAGTCTCAATTCAGTGCAGACCCATGATCATCAACAAGAACTTTTTAACAGTTCAGCAACGACTGTCATGTCGGATCCAGCAATGTTGCCATAGCTGGCAGTGTATTGCCATTACGGGCACATAAAAAAACTGATAGACGTTCATATAGAAGTCCACCATATGATTCACTGAGTCTTGCCATTCATCCGTCAAGCGCTACTGCATCAACATCATACAGCGCAATTACTAATCAATTTATTAATACCTCATTTGCATCCAATGGTACTTCTTTAGCAACTCTAACCAAAACAACAGCCTCTCTCTGCAGAATTTAGAACCCTAAAGAGACTGAGGAATTTCCAGAAGAATGCCCCATTTTTTTTTTTTTTTAACCTGGATTTTTGCATAGTTGGAAGGCTTACAATGTATTAGATCACCCTTGAAGTGAATAAGCCAAATAAGCCGCTTTTTGTAATTAATGTTATTTAGTATTTTCTGTTGTGCACACACTAAATCAAAGCATGGTTTAACCCCTTGCTTAAACGTAGAGGGGATATTGTGAGGGTAACCATGTCCGGTATGGTGTGTGTTTCCAGTTTGGTTAGCTTTTCTACCAAGGTTTGGTTTTCGTTTTTCAGGCTCCTTCAAAAAGTTGAAGTCCGATGAACCAAACTTGGGGTTAGGTGCAAAAAGGATATGCATGATGTCAAAGTCATGACCAGGTCCTACTCAATAAAGAGTTAATACAGACTGGATAAGTCCTACACAGTTATAAATCGAAGTAAAAAATGAAGTTTTGTCCTCTATACAGGAGTCTGGTCTTGGTATCCATTTGAACAGAAAAGTTCAGGATAAGTTCACAAATCAAAAGCAAGAAAAGGTTCTGTATTTTCGAAAAAGAACCTTGTATGGCGCACTAATTGATTACACATGGCAGGTGTTCCTTAAAATCGGTAACACTTCTGATTTTTTGCACTAATGCAAAGCTTTGTACTCAAAATTATCCCCATTTGGAAGACTGATAAAGTTGAGAATATTTCTTTGGACAAAATTGAAATTTTTAATTTCCTATTTAAGGAGCATAAAGAAATTTCCCAAGCCTATGTTTTATCTTGAATATAGCAGCTAAAAGTCACTCTTTTTACACTTTAAAAACATTTTGTATCCAAATAAAAGGTCATAAATCTACTGAGTGTTTTGGATCTATATGAATCACTATGACAGAAATATGATGGCCTTAAACTTCTCATTGCACCGTTAACATTTAAACTCATTTTGAAGAACCTGTTTCTTTGTGTAGCATTTTTACAAAACGCATACTATTAATGCCTGTTCGAACTAAAAACATTTGTGTAAGAAATTTTCAGACAATCCCTTTAAGCTACAACGATTTCAGGAGATTTAAGGAACTCCCCTTTCTGTAATTAATTCCCCATGCTGCACTAGTTTGAGACCACAAGTTACAGAAGTCCCCATAAAATTCAACCAGTTGAAATGCAAATTAGCATAGCAAGTAGTTTCCCGGGAAACAATGACATCCTCCATTAACTTGAACTGCTGCCCCACTGGGAATTGAACTCAAACCCTCCCTATTAAAATAAGTCAAGTGCCGGAAGAATTTCCATCTGCTTCGTTTACTCTCACAACCACCGATAAAAGGTCCTTAACTCTCACGTATCACTGGTTTTCCTCTCCCTACCCCTTCCTTTGATATGTTCAGGAACACAAGCCGTGGTAATGAAAACTAGCAACCGGGCCCTCGTCGTTTGCTAATCCCCGGGCCGTTGGGCCTGGCTGCCTTTGAATGTTGTCTCGACGGAACGACACATTGTGTAGATGAGAGTAATCTTTGAGAGGTCGCTTAAAACAATCATTCCGAGGGGAGACGACACGCATAGGGTATCCGATGAGCATCGCGGAGTCAAGTGCCAAAAGTCGCCCTGTGTTACGATCCGCAATGACTTCATCTTTGTTAATGGATGTGGAGTTTGACGAGGGGAGGTTAAGATGGTATTGTAGGAGAGCTTAAATATTGGGAGAGGTTCAAGCTTTTTCCACTAAAGCAATGGAAATCAATGGTTGATATCTTAAAGACACGACTTTATGTAAGTGAACTATTCGGGGAAATTATTTATTCTGCTATAACCTCCCACTTTCTGCTTCTATTAACATCGAAACGGGTCTTCAAGTATTGAAAATTCTTTTTTTTTTTTTCATCATAGAAAAAGAAAAATTGTTTTTACCTCATGTATCGTTTGGCTTAGAGGAGAATTAGTAAAGAACATTTGTTGTGTGAGGTTACATGAAGAAGGTCATAATGCCAATAGGATGTCTTTGATCAGTGACTCTTGAAATGGTTCTTCAGGTGGTGGCCTTCAGGTATTCACCTGAAGAACCATTTGAAGACAACTGGATCAAGGACAAGATAAATTGAAATCATCCAATATAGGCAGCACACAGGTCATATTACTCCCGAATTGCACCTAATATATGTTCATTAAATTTTCTCTTGTCAACTACACAATCTCCTGAAATTGGCTGAGCAGTGTTTAACTAACCACCTAGACTCGGGTGGGCACCAATCACTATTCTGGTATTCAAACCATAATGAATCTTTAAAGGGGATGACCCAATTTTAATAAATAGTTTTAATGTTGATGGAATGGCTTCACCCCAAAACCCCATCTGTAAGTGTTTTGCACCCACTATTTCAAACAAAACCCATTTTGATTTGAGAGTCTAACAACAAATCGATTTGTATCCCCCTACAGTACTTTGTAAAAAGGTAAATATGGTTGACCAAAATGGGCACATGTTCCTTCATAACATCCAAACCAAACATCCTTATAGCACTAAGATTTCTAAGAGACAATATGAGCTTTCTCAGATAACAATGTTTTGACTCTTTTGGTAAAATTGAATAGGTTTGTCTTGGATAGGGTATCCATTTGAACAGATCTGGTATCAGATAGGTACCATTTCATCTTTTTTCAGTCTCATATGGGGTCACGACTGGAACCCTTGTAACTCGTGTGGTTACCCATGCTTGTTTACATGTTACAACAACCCCATTACAACCCCCGTGGATAGCTCTAGCTGCCCTGGTCTTGTACGCTTATTGAAGGTACTGATGATATTAGTTGTTACTAACGACGGCTGTCTTGCCTTTTTTTTTCCATATGTCAAGATAGCGGCCGAATACCTCTAATATCAAGATGTTCCTGTGTTTTGCTTCAATTTGTGTCGCTTGTTTCAAGGGGAAGGGAGATTTTTTTTTATTTAGGATCCAAATTTCTCATCAATTTTGCACTTGGTCATTTGTAAGACAGTGGCGTACCATGTGGGGGCAGAGTGCCCCCCCTCTGAAAAGGTTTATGGAAATAGGGAAATACAACCCTGATATTTATGTTAAATCTCCCTTTTTCGGATTCTTTGCCCTGCTACCGGGAAATTTTTTGCTTGTGATCGAGAAATTTGATGCACCTACCTAGTGTTGCAAAATTCCCGGGGATTTGCAGAGCGAAAATTCCTGGAAAATTTGGAAGTAACTGGAATTTATGGGAATTTTAGGAAATTTTCGGGCATATTGGGAATTTTCAAAATCTCTTGAAATTGTAACAAAAATCTATGGTCCTTTGTTTAGTTAGGATATTACTCTGAAATGCTTCAGCAGAACATACGCAAAACCAGCATATTTTAAACGAGAAAATGAAATAACCACCAACTCTTACAAAACAATACATGTTTGGGTCAGTTTTTAATTTATATTCTTCACTCACTGGTCTTTGTAGCTTGGATTTTCTTTAACCACCCATAGTGACATTCAAAATCAACTTTACTTAAATGGATTTGACTGCTTCCTGTAACCGACATGAACATTTTCGGTGGAAATTCGGCCATCCAGCTAAATTCAGATTTTTTGGGAAATCCAGATTTCCACACTTTTTTTTTAAATGTAAGCCCATTTGGGTTGATTTTATGTAGGCCTACATAGATCAACCCAACAGGCTCCAAATAAATAATGGGGATTTCCCCAAATCAAAATCAGTAATTGATCTGAAAATTCGCATGCAAATTTTAATCATTTGTGTACTAATTATACTTGAATTCCTATTTATTTGCAACTGGTTTGTAAACCTTATCTTGTCAGTTATTTGCTTACAAAATGTCAGATAAGTGATGATTAAAGTACTGTATACATGCTTAAAACAGATGACATTAAACAGCCTTCCTCCAGATCCAAAGAAAAGAGTGGCTTTAATATAATTGTTTACATTTTAATAATTTTTAATAAATATTCCTTGTGATTTTAGGGGGGAATGTAAATATCTTTGTGATGAATCAGTATTATAAAATTGAAACTTTAAAGTTTCCCTTGAACAAAAGACATTAATCCTATACAGTATATAAGAAAATGTCCAAATAGTCTTTGCCAGATTTGAAACCACTACTTCCATTGAGTTACATTCCAGTAAGAGCTTACATTGTGTAGGTACATTCTAGAATAAGTCTAATTGGCCTGTAGCAATATGCCCTATTCCTCACCAAACAGTACATACTTGAAAGAAAGGCCTAGCTAACATGTTTTTAAGTTTCCCCGGGGATAAATGAATTTGAATTGTTTAACTTAAAAAGATGCCAAAATTGAAAATTCCTGAAAATTCCCAAATTCCGGGCCCTTCAAAAATCCCGGAAAGTTTCCGGGAAAGTTCCAAAATTCCGGAAAACTTTCCACCCCTTTGCAACCCTACACACACACGGGAAATTGTCCCCTCGGAACCACTGGGCTGGCAACGCACCTGGTTCTGTGGTTGTAGACACTACCGAGAAGGTTTTGAGGTTTATTGGACAAATAAAAACCAAAACAATTATGCTTTGAACAGACGAGTGCTACGTAATCATCCCCATAGAAAAGCATATGCTTTGGATTTTTCTGCTGGTGCACGACAGAAAATTGAAGTCATCAATTAAGATAACAATGTTTTGTGTTATGGTGCCTCATAGCCACTGTGTTGTTATTTCTGTTCATCTTACGGACAAAAAAAGGAAATTACAAATTTCTTCCGAAGTAGAGCGAATGTGCAAGTAAGATAGGCGACACATACTATACTCAGGCCAACCGGGGGTTTCAGACGATATAAATTCTCGACTTTTTTTAAAGCAATTGGGGGAAAGGCGTTGATCACAAAATGCCCCGTTAAAATCAGGCATTTAAGTTCTGAGTCAACTAACAGTGAAGATTTCTGACCCACTTTGGGCCATGCCCAAGAGTTAAGACTAATTATGCAGTCATGAGATCTTGATTTTTTAAATAAAGGAACTCCTTACACTGCATAACAAACGGCTCATAACCAAGTCCAGAACGGTGTTGCACAACTTCCCGTAATGTTAGCTGCTGATGATCAATTAAACGCCATTACTGAGGCGATAAATAAACAATTGCTTCGTTTAGGATTCCAATATCTCTCTTGAGTGCACCAGATTTCTATCTTGCTTATAAAAATAGAGATGTGAAAGAGAGAAGTTTGCTGGGTAAATCTAATCGGAATAGTTCAAACTAAATGATGCTGATGGGGGGTCAACGTTTGAAACAGACTGTGGTAAAACTGCATATTGGGGTCATGTAATTTTTTTTTTTTGTATTTATAAGTCCCCTTGTTGAGGGGGGTTTGTGGCGGGTGAACCCCATAAGAAATTAAATTCACAATAACATAAATTATATGCAGTCTGAAGCTTCCGTGAGGTGCAATACTGCAGTTTGAGTAGCCCGCGTACCGCCCAACACTGCACAATACACAAAAAATATTGGGCACTTGTCAAGCAATATATAGTCTCTTTTATTTGTTTTGAAGCCAATTTAACTCTCTCCGTGCTGGGCAACTGTGTAATAAGTTTAACACATAAGTCAGGACATTTTAGACCGTTTGGCCAAATCTTTGCAGGTCATTTGGGAAAACATCTATAAAAAAAACCCAACAAAGACTAGGGCTTGTTTGGACTCATTTCAATCGTTTTAAGGCTGAATTTGAATATGCTCACAAAACTAAATAATTTTGACATGTTTTTAACCCCAAATCACAATTACAAAAAATTATCAGTGTGTCGAGTGGCACTCACATCCGCAGGGATAAATTTAAACTTGTATTTTTGCCAATTCAGCTTCTTCGTGCATAATAATATAGTAATATTGGATGACTTTTTTCTGTTGATAACAGAAAATATCGCCTTCGCCAAGAAAATGTGGGGCACATGTGTTGCAGTGGATCAACATGTCCACCTCATACAGCATAGGGTTTTTCAATTATGTTCCACTGTCCTAGAATAAATTCAGGCATAGTAGCTTTCTCAGATGCAACATTTTGGCCACTTCCAGTAACATCTAAGTGCTGGGGGACAGGCATTAGCGATCTGGCCATGATCCTTTAAATGCTGAGATTGAAGTAGTCCCATGGTCATGTTAATCAACTTTTGAGTTGGCATATATGTAAGCTTAAAGTGAATTAGCAACTAGTCCTTTTTGGAATGAAAAATAAATGGTGTCCCTTTAGAGCAAGAAAAAGCCATTTCCGGTGTGGGAGTTTCACGCTCTTAACGTCAAATGAATCATGAAGAAGCGAGCCTTTTGTCATCGAAACCACAAGAAAAATTAGAAAAAGCGACCAGATTTTTTTTTCATTGGGTATTGGCAAATTGGCAATAACTCCCACTTGTTTACATGCATCTCCTCACGCTAACACTTAAGATGTGAGCTTATATTGGCGTTTTACAATATATCAACCTTGTCCATTCCACCTATCGGGCTCCAAGCTGATGAAATCGCATCCCTCGTTACATTACCAGTAGATATAAGTTACTTGGTAAGCACGAGAGGTATTTGTATCACCTCAATCACCCATCCTAATTATTCTGCTACAGTGAATACCACCCGGACTACACTAGCTGCTGACAAGAATATCAGTCATCGGGATTTGTAGAACGGATCAATGTTGGTTTGGGTATTGATCGGCAGAGGAAGACTTGATGAAACTATTTCAGGGGTGGGGGGAAGGGATTGAAGGTTCCCTGTTTCCCAATCGCGTTCATCATTGTTGGAACGACACTCCGCGAGCTCGATGCAGATTTGGTTCCCCGCCCACTCATTGCCTTTGCCTAATCATGACATACCTTGGTCATCTTGCTGCATATTATTTTCATCAATACTTGGGAGGGGATGGTGATGGAAGAAAGTTATAGTGACATTGCACTTCAAAGCCAATAGCCCTGCATAGCTGCAATTTAACAAGTGTTCCAAGGCCTTATGAACAAGATTGCATTGTGGTTTGGGGCAGAGTGAGGGTCCGGGGGCCACTCCACTTTGGTTTAGGGGTGGCAAAGTACCACTTGGTCCTATAAACTGAATTTTTGGCACAACAATAGTCCTTGGAACCAATTTCCTTACCGACAGTGCCGTAACAGGCGGGGGGCAAGGGGGGCACGGTTGCCCCCCTGACGACTTTGGCCGGGAAAAAATGGGCAAAAAATCATGCTAAATTAACCGTTTTTTAGGCCCATTGACCGGGAAAATGGCCTTTTGACCCTCTGAGAGGGAAAATTTTCCCAAGACTGGGAAATTTGCCCCTCAGAGGCTGGGCAGGCCCGATACGCCCGCTTCCGATTTATGAAATTTGGGACTGAATTGGGCAAATTAGAAATTGTGGAACTGAAAATGTCACAATATTTCACATAATTTTTAGTCATGAGCTAAAATTGTGAGTTTTGGGCAAAGGTGGGGAACTGTAGCAGTGATAATTAGGATAGTTTTAAAAAAAAAATCTGTCCTTTTTCTTCGGGGCGGGGGGGGGGGGTGGCTGGGGGAATTAGGGTGAAAAATGTCCCCTCCCCCCCCCTGGTGCTGCTACTGTCCCCAGGTGCTTTTATAAGGTTGGGTGGGTGGGGGATTTTGTCGACAGCAACATCAGTCTGACGTAGAGTCTGCCCGTCTGTCTCCACCTTTAACCGCCAGACCCCTTATCCAATCTAAGACACTTGCACCACAGGATCTTAGTTTCTATTAGTCCAGTCAAGCTATGACATTGCTTATGACTTTTGCAAAAAGGGAGATTCTTCAATTTTAAAAACTTGCAGTATTTTTATTTCAAACAATACCTTTATTTATTTAAGAGATGTCCTGTAACACATGGGGGGTGGGGGGGAAGAGGCACTTGTATCCAGGGTGGATATGATGGTGAACATGGACTTACAAATGCAACGTATACAACAATACCCTAAACAAGTATTTTGGTCCCTGTTTTTGGCTACCCTAAACAATTATTTTGTGACAGTTTTTGCTACCATAAACAAGGAAGCAATGCATGGTGTGAAGCTACCATGTTATTATCTTGCTTTGCTTTACTTCCAATTTACATATTTTTGATGATTCTGAGCTCTGCTCAATTGGAGTATTACATACCCGAAACATGTACATCACATTTAAGTGTTAATAAAAACATACCCTTTTCTCCATAATTTGCTGTTATGTGATGCCCTATTCATTTGCCCTGTTGGAAAAAAGGGACCCTTTTTACGCATGTTCTTCTTCACGCTAATAATAATAATCATTTTAAAATGCGCTTTATCACTGTCAACAGTCTCTAAGCGCTGTTGCCTATTATTATTACGCCGCCATTAGAAAATCGTCAAATCATTTTCTTGCTTCAGTCTAGGTGGCCTACCGGCCAAGCGCACATCCCTATCAGCACTTAGATAGAATATACCCCCTAACTTGACAGCTCCCCAGCATTTTGTTTGGGTCAGCGAGGCAATTGAGATTAAGTATCTGGCCAAGGGACACAAACATACCTACCTGCCAACTCGTAATATTAATCTTATTTAGTAAGATTTCCAAGATTTTTTGACAGCATAAAATCCTACTAATAAGATTTTTAATTTTTGTGCAAGAAAAATATTTCTGCAGTCAAAAGAAAAATTTCAAATTTGGTGTTCATGCCCCTTTGTCGCCCCTTCAAGCATCCTAAGGCAGGCTCCTGGACCCCAACAGGCCCAAGACACACTCTTGGACCTCATTTTGCTAGTGTTGAGTGCCATGGGGCTTACCGTGTTCTCTTCCGTCACTTTCATAAGTAAGATTTTTGACTTTCCAATGTTTGCAGTGTATGAAAACGTTGCCTCGGCGGGCTGAAACTCACCTTGAACAGTGGCATCCATTGGGGTGGGGGGGGGCATCTGCCCCCTGTGGGGAATCTTTCGCCCCCCTTGCCCCCCGAAAAAAATTAGTAATTTACCAGGCCATATACTATACTAACAATTTAATATATGCCCTTTTCCCCCTTTGCCCCCTTAAAAAAGCTAGCTATGCCACTGCCTTTGAATACAAATTCCCCCCCCCCCCCAGAACACATATCAAATTAATACATGGGCCCTTTTTCTTCTAAAATCAGACACCACATTTAGGACCAATGCAAATATCTTTTCCTTCTTTGAATTTCCTATAAAAATAGTGTTATCATCTCCCAAAACGTTTCAGAAAATCAGAAAAACTTTATGTAGTCAAATAGATAAATGGTGTAATCACACTCCCTGTCATTTTATGCAAATTTTAAATCACCATTAATAAACGGATATATTGCGCAGTTCACACTCCAAGTGCATAATGCATCATGCTACGTGTACCCTACCAGATCGCTCTAAACATCACCTACTCATGAAACTTTCTGATCACATGTGTACAAATAACACCTATTTACCCTCCTCGCTGAGAAAAAAAAACTATCAGTGGAATTGAACTGTATCTGGAATTGGTTCCTACTCCCTCTAGAGGTTACAAACTCGCGCATCAAACTTGAATTTATTAAATATTATAAGGAGTAAATATTTAAGTATGTCAAGCATTAATGCAAAAACATTCATGAAACTAGTAATTTGGTGGTATTAGGCATTTAAAATTAATCAAAATTGAAAGGATTTTGGGGTATTTAAATGAATCTATCAAGCGTATCAATGTATGATTCCATTCGTTTGTAGGAAAGCCAAATGAACAATGTCAGATTCTATGTGGTGTCACCATTCAATGACTCATATATTTAAATAATTTTTGCAATATTCAAATGTATTAAATTAAATTGTGTCAAATCTTCCTATATAAAAACATTAAAGGGTGTCAAACATTCCAATGCTAATGCATTAAACATTTGAAATTTTTTAGTTTTTTTGTTATTATAATGATTAATGTATTAAACCATTCAAAATTTTACCAGTGCACTGTAAGTACATATAAATAATGCAAATGTTCCACTAACTTGTCAACTTTCAAAGTAATTAAGGTAAAAATCAAATTTGTTTCTTTAGGTGCTCCAAAATCTTATCAAAGTGTGCTTTTTTTTTAATTTTTGTGAAAAAGATTTTTCCCTCAGAAATGGCTCAAATTATCCTCAAATGTGCAAGTCAAAACAGTTTGCAAATCTAGTTGACTGTCAAATAATTAGTTTATAAAACAAAACTATCAACAGTGACACACTTCTGACAATTCGGAAACCTTAAAAAAAAAAAAAAAAAATAAAATGTTTTCTCAGTAAAATTTAAAAGGTTCAACACGAGATTTTGAGGCACTCAAATATTGTGTCATAATGTATTTCATATAGATTAGACACTCAATAGATTTCCTACCCTGTATTTGGCTACAGAAATGTCTTAAAAGAGAGAAAAAGGTGATTTTAATTTGCTTATATTTCAATAGAAAACAGGTTGAATTTCATATTTGCTCCTATATGAAATTAGAAATTTCACAATTTTGAACCAAAGAAACATTTCAGCTTAATCCTTTGAGATAGGGATATTTTTGATGGAAAGCTTTACATCAGGGCAAAAATCAGAATTTTCATGTTTTTTAGGGACACCTGCTATGTGAAATCTCTCGTTGCACCTTTAAATCAAAAACGAAATGTGGTAAAAATGCCTCTAAAATCAAAATGTGCGCATCCTACTGGAAACAAACTTCTTTTTTCTTTTGGTCTAACAATTATAACATCACATTAAACATGAAAGGTATGAGTGAAATGAAGATGCCAAAATATAGTTTTTCTGATCATTTTTGGACTTTGAATTTTCCTCTATAACCTGAAAAATGAAAAATTTAATTATTTATAGAAGCAGGAGTGAGATTTGAACCCAAGACCACTGTATCATGAGGTTAGAAACCTTACCACTAGACCAGCTCTACCAGGTTGTCAATTCCAATCCTTGACAACCCTTATGGAATAAATCGATAGGCCTACTGCTATCGTAATCAGTTGAATCGGCACTTAAAGCCACAATCAGTCATTTTGTTTTGCAAATTCAATATGCCCACTTTGTCTCTAAATTGATAGTGTTAGGTCATATCAGTACCTTATATTACCAGTGATTACTGTTTGTTGTGAAAAACAGATACTAAAGCATTAGAAGCAGTCCTGAAGATGCTATTTGCGATTGTTTCGACACTAAAAAAAGTCGGATCCTGACTTTTATTAGTAAACAATGCATAAAAAATAATTTCTTGACAATTACAGCGTGTTACGCTTAGCCACATACAGGGGTCTTTACTACACCAATTTCCAACACAACAGTGCAAAAAATACACTTTGATGAAAAATAGAGGGTGCAATTTATTTTTTGAATAAAATTGCTGATAGTGGCTTTAAAATAATGACCAACTCCAGTGGTTTGGTCACGTAATAACAATGTCACCAAATAAAGGTAAAGTGTTGTGCCAGGCTCGTACACAGGGTGTGCCCATCTAACTTTACTTTGCATTTGGGCCAGATGACTGTGTAATTTTGCTATAGCAGGTTTGCCACTCCTCCCGCACAATGAATCTTTTAAAGGTGTAAGCAGCGTTTGCTGATCCAAAACATAAAAAAAAATCATCAAAATTCATATTTTGGTATTTTTGTTACTGGCATCGATGAGAAAACATAACCTGCAAGTGGTTGGCTTGAAAACTGTGTATTTAAGACAAGGCAGTATTTTTAATTTGATTCTGTAATTTTTATACGTGCATATAAAAATTCTTGAGATCAAAAAAAGCTTTTCCTTGTGAAAATCTTAGATTTTTAAGCATGATATTGTGCACCATGACCTGTACAGTTTGACCTCAACACAAAACATTATCGATCGATCTTCTGTACTGGTATAAACCACAATCAACTGTTTAGTGTAGGTTTAGAGACACCATTGTTGTATGTCTATTTGGAGGAGACGGTATGACAAATTTCCTCAAATACTTTTTTCACGATTTTTACATTAAAGTAGTTATATGGAATTGCACACACTAATCCCTGATTTATAAGCTAAAAATATGCATTTTACTCTGGGCATAACACATTGGCCCAGAGCCGTATGCAGGGTTTTTGTTATGGGATTTAAAAAAAGATACCTTTATGTAAATTTTGACCTAACCACCAGCCTGCAAATAAAAATGGTCCTTTTGACATTTTGAAGAGTTCATCCCCAAAAGTTGACATCCTTGTCAAATTTGTTTTCTTCAAATGTTGGACCTTATCAAAAAAAAAAAATCAGCAAAAGTGGACTCTTGCCCCTATGGAATTTTGCAGATGCTGTATAACACCCCACGAGGCATTAGGCAAAGGTAAAAGTGAGTAATGAATTTTGCAATATTTTATAACGTTAAAGAATGCATGTTTGCAATAAAATTGATTAACTATTAAGGTGATTAAACTTTGATAGACTAGACAGTAATCATTTGACATCTGAAGCATTTAACACTGAAATGAAGCATGCATTCAATCATATAAAAATTAAATATTAAATTGATTAAACATTAATATGCATAATTAACTATTCATGTGTTTAAAACATTCACATCACAATGTGTGAAACATCCAGGTGGAATGTTTCTAAGAGTTAAATTGATTAAATATTAAACATGTTCAAGTTCCTGAATGTGTAGCCATGGGCACGGCACTTTTAAAAAGTGTGAGGGAATACGTAACAAATCCGGATCAGTAGTGTGGATCTGGTGCTGTGGGTTTTTGTAGTCCATCTAGAGTTACTTCGCAAGGGTACATCTAGATGGACTAGCTTAGAAGCAATGCCATCAAACTTCAAAAGTTATTTGTGAATGGTTTGTGATGAAGTTGTGCCCCGACTCAAAAGGGAAAAACATTTAAAGGTACCTTGTTCCAATTTTTGTTTATCGTGTTCTCTTCTTGACCGAGCCTGACACTTGTATTGGGACCAAACAAGTACAGTGGGAAACAAACTTGTGGTTTTGATGAGTAGACGCGGTAATGCATAGTGCAAAGCCCCATTAAACCACTGTTCGAATATTGATGGTTAACCATTAAACGGCAAATGTTAGTATCTTGGGAAAAAAGAAATGGATTGGAAGCTGAAATTTCAGAAGGGAAATGAGAAAAATAATGGCATTTGTAGGGGACTACCCCAAATTGGCCTAAATTTGGGTCAAATTAATGACTGCACACTCAAACTATTGAATTTTATGCACACGCGCAATTTACAGCTGAAACTTGAAAAAAAACAAACATAGTCATTTACTATACAACAAATTTTACTTATATGCTTGCCCCCCTGGCAAAATATGAGCCCCCACTTCCCCCCACCCAAAAAAAGCTGGTACGCCACTGTATGCAAGGCCTGTAACCGTTTTTTTTCGGGGAGGGGATTTTTTTCAAAAGGGGCATGGCTAACATGGACTTTTTGACCAAAAGCTACTTTTTGGAACAAAAAAAGCATTAAAAAAATCAACTGTGGGGCTATTTTTGGCATTTTTCAAGCTCTTTTTAGGGGCTTTTAGGAAGTTTGGGGCATCAGCCCCTTACCACCCCTCCCTAGGTTATGAGCCGAATTATGCTTATTTTTGCACCTTTGCACAACATGCGGCAAGCTTAAACTGTTGGTGAGGTCACCCTGGGCGTATCAAGGATATTGACATAATTTGACACTTCTGCGTGCTATCTAAAGCTATTATAGCTACAAAATTCTATTCTGTGTTTTGTTTTTAGACCAGGCCCCGGGATGTGACGCTCCCCCCACATGTCCATTTTAGCCATGGAGATGAAATGTATGAGTTTGTGGCAAGTAGGGTCTTAAATTGACAGGAGGAGATTTTTTTAGGGATACAATTCTCTCAATTGCACAGAATCGATGGTAAGACAACTACCAAGACACCGTTCCGAGGTTTATTGGTCAAAAACAAGTACCAAAGAAAACGAAAACCTTGTTTTGAACTGCCTGACTATAGTAATTGTCCCCATAGAACACTGTGCTTGACTTTCGTCGTGCCGACAGAAAGTACTAAATCATCATCTATTACATAAAGACGGCGTATTCGCTTATTCACTTGCAGGTGTGATCTAATACCATTGGAAAGCATTCCAACTATGCAAAAAACCGGGTTCGAAAAAAATTGGGGGCGCTTCTTTCTGGAAATCTCAGGTCTCTTTAAAGAAATTAAACATACTTGAACAGGGGCCCTCGCATGATGAAAGTGTCCTACATGGACCATTACAACAAGCTAGGCAAGGACTGGATGGTTGCTATGCAAGATCGTACAAAATGGCCGAGATGAAAAACTTAATTTTCTCCATCAATGGAACACTCAGACCTTAAAGCTAACATTAGTTTGAAGCTCATCGATCTCATACGATCAATCATGAAATTAAGCGGTGTTTAG
>JAMKCH010038695.1:0-58490 GCA_023653785.1 Ophioderma brevispina | reverse complement strand
GGGTTTCTAAGACCCGAAACGTTGTGTCTCTGATATATTTCAACATTGCACTAGGTGTATACAACCAGCCTCTTCGTCGACTATAGTATATATATATAATATTATATATACACCTGGCAAACAAAAGTATCTCGGCATGATTTTCGATCGTCTTGTGCCAAAGTCAGACCATTTTGAAAGTTTTTCGAAATATACATATATTGTGTTACCTATGTCTTGCTCTTTCAATTTAATAACACCTCTCTTTAAAAAAGCCTGCAAAAAATGGCTGAGATAGAGTGCCCGAAAGAACAACCCCAAAACCAAAAGTTGCAGTTTTTGGATTTTTTCAATGGTTACTGTGTGGTACAGAACAGCAAAAATACGGTGTGTATTGATTTTACACAAAGAGGTTTTTTCCGACTGATGAGCGAGAACGCCTACTTGCAATATTGATTTGTGGTCCGCGTGTTCGGGTCGCAGTACACTGCAATTGCCCATTGAAAAATCCCAAAACTTCAAACTTTTGGTTTTGGGGGTTTCGGTTTTCGGGAGTTTCTATCTCGGCCATTTCTCCACGCTTTTTTACAAGCAAGGTATTAATTGAAAGAGCAAGACCTAGACAATAAAATGTATATTTTCAAATCGTTTATATATATATATAATATATATATATATATATTATATCTATATTATATATAATATATATATATATTATTATAGGATATCTATATATATTATAATATATACATTTAAACAAGTGATTCCCTGCCCCCCGTCCCCCCCTACAAAGGTACACTTTTTCTGGAAAATTAGGCTCCTTAAGCCTTATCCTTAATAACCTGTTACCACAAAAAATTTTTTTGAAATGTTCACTGTTCACTCAGCACTTGAAATGTTCACTCACTGCACAATTTTACACCCAACACCGCCCCAACCACATTTAGCTGTGCCAACAGAAATTCCCCTTCAACTTCCCGCAAGAGCATGCCCCCTCCCGGCGTCCCCCCTCCTTTCATCTTCTCCTCTTCCTCCCCTCTTCTCCTTCTTCCCGTGCTTCTCACCTACGTGTTTTTCCTTTCGCGTCAGGTATTTCGCTTTCCCTCCCTCTTTCTTTCCCTTCTTCTCCTGTTGCCCTTCGTATTCACACATAATTAATAAGCTTCGCGGCGCCCTGCAATGACGAACGCGACGTGTCAGTTATTAATGCGGAAGAAAAATGACACTTTCGTGCGATAGATTTAACATCGAGAAAACCGTACGGAGACGTACAACAGTCCTAGTAACAACATCAGAAATACCCAAGACACTTGATGTTTTGGTACCATGGATAGCTATGGTCAGCTTCTTCATTCTCTTCCATTCATTGCTACCAAACGAGTACCCCATAACCTCGAATTAATTTCAGGGCTGACGTTATAAGTTCACATGTCATACAAACTATCATTTCCATGGGACATTGTAAAATGGAGTTTTTTTTTCACACCAAATATCCGATTTCCACACGTTTTTCTTTGCTCCTCTAGTTTTTAAATACTCAGAGAGTTTTTAGTGCTACATTTTTTGAGTCGGAAATATTGCGAAATATTAATTTTCCACCTATATCAAGTATTTTTATACTTTCCTCCTTCCATCAACTTTTACGTCACATGACGGTCCATAATGGAAAATGTTGGTACTTAATTGATACCAATATTATAGACAGAAGAAACTCTACGCTATCATGTGGTACCAACTTTATTGAACGGATGTTCATAATAGGGGAAAAAGAATGTTTAAAAAATCTTTAAAACTATTGATTTTCTCGACTGTTAAATCCCTATGCAGAACGTGTAATTTTTTATATTTTCATCAAATTTAATAAATGAAAGTCGTTCGGGAGAAGTTCCAACTGCTTGTGAAACGTTTTAGCCATTAAATCAACATTTCCGTGTACATTTTACATTTTTGGTAACAGGTTAAGGAGCCTAACTTATCTAGAAAAATGCACACTTGTCAGGAGACTTAATTTCTTTGTGACTGTTCATATTCACTATAATAGCCTACGCTAGGGCGAAATTCTCTTTGTTAAACATAGAAGTTTGACGTTAGGAGGGCGATTTTTTTTTTCGCCTTAACGTTATCCTTGTTGCGCTTTATTCCGTCAAAAGATATGAATATTAATTTATCAAATGAAGGATAATCTCATTGCTAACAAGAAAACAGAATGATATTAATTAATTTAGCATAATAATAAAGGCCATTATAGACTAATGAATTATAATTTTCAGCCTTATTGACCAATCTCGTATTATATATATTCTATCGTATTATATCTATATATATATAATATATCTCTCTATTCTACTATACTATATATATATATATATAGATACTGATCACGAGTCATGAACTTTTACCCCGGTCGAGAGAGTAACTAAAACTAACATTTAAAGTTACTTGTTCTTATTTAAGTAGGTTCGCTACTTGAGACGAGAACCTGAGGTACTTGCATCCACTCACCACCACTTTCGTGGGTAAACCAACTTTATTGTTAGAACTACATTTTTTTTTTTAACTTTTAAAAACAAATACATACTGTTTTGCTCTGAAATGCCACTTCTTCTATTTTCAACATTTCATAACAGTTCCACATAACCAGCATTCAAACATTTTCCATTATTTCATATTTTATGTCACAGTGTAATTTCATTAAAAAATGTCCATCTCATTTCATAACAAGGGTTTGGTATAAATATCAATAGTTTTTCCATTTGACATTATCTCGTATATGTCATTGCATTATTTATCACAAGTTAATCGCATAAGACGTTTCATTTCACGGACTATTATTCCTATAACATAATCATCATCTTTACAACAAAACACTGTATCGATGTCAGTGTTATAAATTTATTATACAGAAATAAAATTAACAATCTGTCATTTTTTTTACCTGAAACAGGTATCTGTGTACTATTTCCACAAACATTGGAAAATATGTCTAAAAAACATCAATAAGTTTTCAATCCTCCACTCATTGTGTCTACATGTGTTTTTAAATACTGTTTTTTCCTTCAAAGTTGTTTTTTGTTAACTCACTATTTTTTTGCACTGTTATCGAAACCAATTGAAGATTGGCAGTAAACGTTTTGTTTCATTTATATTATTCTAAATTTAAAACTGAATAAGTTGCCAAAATATCAAAACATTGACTAGAGCAAATTCTTTTTTCATCAATTGTTCCATCCACATATTTTTTGGTAACTCCATATCAAATGAACAAATTTTTCAAAAAACGGATACAGTGCCGAAATTGGTTCCAAAATATGAATATTTTTAGGACATCGAATAAAAATTGGTCATAATCTTCATACATTGACAGAAGTCGCATTCCCTTCGATACCGAAAGTT
Organism: Ophioderma brevispina; assembly: GCA_023653785.1. Classification (NCBI taxonomy): domain Eukaryota; kingdom Metazoa; phylum Echinodermata; class Ophiuroidea; order Amphilepidida; family Ophiodermatidae; genus Ophioderma; species Ophioderma brevispina. Next base: position 55,118 of record JAMKCH010038695.1, on the reverse strand, counting down.
TCCATTTATGTAGAGGTGCCTTAGCAAGAATAAGGTTAAAAAGAAGATTGTATTGAAAATGAGCTATCTTGTTTTGAAATCTTTCTCTTAATTTAATTGAATTTAAGACGGTTATAAAATAAGAAAAATACAATTTTTCCTCGGCAATAAATTTTCCTTTCCAGTAGCTAATACATATCGGTTTCTTATTTGTCCTGGTTTAATATCCAGTAGATGTGTTTCGAGCTTCATCTCGATATATCTATGACTTTACCTATTTTGTGACAAGAGTTGTTTTTACTTTTGCCACATCCAGCTTAGGGAGGCCTTGTTGTCTGACCTTTTCTTTCCACCTTTCTGGAATTGACGTAATCAATTTATGTAAATTCAACATATTGACGGGACATTTTAATTTTTTCGCCAATTCTCCAAATCAAAAATCTATTTTTCATGACAATATCGTTCAAATGATTAGTTGCTTGTATCCGTTTCGTAAAAAATAACACTTTACCCGTGTATCTTACGTTATCGTTTCCACACAACGTATCATTATGTGGAATGGTTTTTATTTAACTTTTACTTTGCAAATAGTACCATGATTTTAGAAGAATCCTTGTAAAAAGTTGGAATTTTTACCTTTAAAATAACCCCCTCTGCCACGTCTTCACTTTTTACAATTACTCAAGTAAAAAGTGGAACCCACCTAATGGGTCAAACCATTGTTTTACAATCTTTCCATAATGAATTTCCTCTCCTTTTCTTGATTACATAATCTAGATATCTCATTTTATTTTAAGATCACAACTTTGATGTCCAAGGTTGAGACCATTTTTCAACCCTCCAGAACCCTATAGCCTGTATTGTTTCTCTTTTGCCCTTCTCCACTATTTGAACCCCAAGAAATTCGAAATATCTTTTGTGTTGCCTTCTTTAATACGTAAACTTGGAAGATGTACTTGCCTTGCTTATACATATTTGTGAATACCCAATGTTTTTTAATTGTTATTTTACCAAATATGTTTAACTTCCTAGCTTTCACTATTTACAACCTTACAAGTTTTGTTAATTTTACTCTCCAATTGAGCTCTTCTGTTAATTTTTGTCTTTTCCAAAATAAATACCGAGACTTTTAATTGGTTCATCTGTCCAATGATTTCTTTATTTAAATCGGTTGGTTTGTTTTTTCCCTAACCACATTCCATCTGTTTTTTGTTTATTCATTCAAATAGAAGCGACATAATGCATATTGCAACGCCCTAGTCCTGCTTTGTTATATTGGATGCTTTAAAAGCTTAAAACGCCTTTAAGGAAGACAATGTCGAAAAATCGGCCTTTCATCTGATTGTCAAAGTTAATAATCATTCAGGGTTAGTCAGGGGCGGGGGTCCAAAGATGACCTTACCAAGCACCTTTAAGCGAGTAATGTGTGTGTGTGTTTGTTTGTTTGTGTGTGTAGTGTGTGTGTGTGTGTATGTGTTGTGTGTGTGTGTATGGAGGGTGTGTGTGGTGATGTGTATTGCGTGTGGTTTGTTTGCCTATTTGTATTTGTGCATGTGGTTGTGTGCGCGCTTCACGGTGTATATCAGAATAGCATGGATGTCATATTTCAATGTTGGAATTCAAAGTCTGTTCTGTATTTTATATCGTTTACCTTCAGATCAGAGGTTCTAGGTTGCAAACTTCTACCCTGGAATGTAGTGTCTGGTTTCATAGGTAAGTGGTTGTAGATGTAATGTGTTCGCGAAACGCCATCAAAATAAGGGTAGATCAAATAAAAATTCCGGTCTAGGCTGATAGAAAACATGAAACACTTTGTTTTTCATGGATATTGAATTGGACACCGTATGGTAGACAGTGAGCTATCTCCAAATACACCGTATATCACTTTTGCGAAGTCCTAGATTTGTCCGTACCATGAAAGCTAAGTGCATGTTCATCAAACGTGTGTTACCACCTCCAAAGCAGACAGCTGCAGACTCAGGCCCGGCCCCGGCCGAATCATTCAGCTTATACTACTCGATTCATCTGATATGTGACCCGTAACATTCTTGCGGAGGTGAAAAATCAATGAGGCGCAGGGACTTCTGTTAATCATGTTATTGTGAGCAATGTTAAGGCCTGAATACACTATAGTGTGTTTCCATACATGAATGAAATTGTATTTAGTGGCAGGTGATTGAATTAAATGATCGGAGTGTCCTCCAAGATATCCGGTGTGGCACGTGGCATGATTCTTTCATTTGCCCGGTAGACTAGGTAGACCCCTCCCCGACTTAATGGAATAGGTCCAAAACTCCAGGGGGACGAACGTATCAACGCGAATCGAGTATAGTAAGATGGTGGCTTCGAATATCTGGGCCACCAAAAGAACCTAATTCATAAGGGCCATACACATAACAGGACACAACTATGCTAACCTGCTGAAGCAGCTGCTTGACAAATGAAGACTCAAACGAAGAGTACAGGTCACGTTCTATCTTGAATGAGCTACAGTGCACGACTTACAAGTCAATGGACGCCATGGCTGCACTACGGTAACTGAGGACTCATTGATCATGTTGATCACACACCTTATCCCCAGTTCTGACATCATCTTACTCCCATCTCTTCCCTAACCAGAAAAGAAACTGCCGGCATCACTATGCGAGTTGATAACGTTATTCCGCATAGAAATGCCAGTACATTAGAATTATCGAGTTTCGCAAACGCACGTCATTTTCTCTTTTTGTACACGGTACTAAGCGAAGTATACTAATTTTTACAGTGAGTGGATCTTAGTTTGCACTGCGAGGTATATTCCTAAAGTTGCAAGCAAGTGAATCATTTTTTATGTCCAAGGCTAATCTAGGCAGTAACAGCACAGTTAATCTAATTAGTATCGCTGGACGGATTGGCGCCTAGATATCGATTAACCTCCCTTTGAAACTCTGCAGTCCTGGTTTGATGCTACTTGAGCAGGAAGGACATTCCACAAGCTTACAGAGAATGGGAGAAATGATCTTCTGTGGGAGGCAAGTTGGACCTTGGGACTTTCAAGCAAGTCATGAACCTGATTGAGCGCCTAGGCTAGGATCAACGTGAAATCACTCAGGTAGCAGATGGCTGAGGAGATCTGGTGCATGTCCATAAAAACAAAATGCGGTGAAAACATGTCAATCCTACTGCCCTGCGATGACCAACTGGTTGGATTTGATGAGTGGCAAACTCACTCTCGGGGATACCAATGATGTAAATGGCACTCCTCTGGATTGCATCTAGTTTGGATAAATTGAAGTGTTGTTACTCCACACCATGCTGAGCTTGCATATTCCATGTTGGAGCGCACCATGGTTTATATATAACAGCCCTATCAGTTGTCTCACGATAGGGTGCAGCTCGACGGAGCAATCCTAGTCGCTGCTGGCAGTTTTAGCCATTTTGGTAATCACAGGACACCATGAAAGGTCTTACTGTGGAGATTCCCAAAGGGTTAAAGATCGACCCTGTCGACCTCTTCTGGAGTTGTACCAAAGAAATGGAGACTTGAATGGCCTTTTGGCAGCCTCTTTCCTTGTTTGATATGTTACAGTTTTTTACACTTGGCAGCACCGAAAAGTACATTCCCATAAGTTGCCGAGACCGAGTTCCTGCAACTCTTTGTTGAGAGAGGTAGCAGCTGGGATTCTGTCCCTTTTTGGACTTTATGAAGGTCATGAGTGTGCCATCGTCTGCGTAGGGAGGATGGATCAGGGATTCTTTGTGATGTCGTCAATGAATATAATAAAGGAAAGGGCCGAGGATTGAGCCTGTGGGTACACCTGTATTGATCGACTTCTTGCTGGATACCTCCCGTTTAGGATGACTCTGAAGGAGCGATCACTTCAGGTATCCTTTCAGGGCCACTTCAGTTTATCTGAAATCCTAAGCAAAAGCTTGGCCAGTAGACCAGGAAGGATGCACACATTTGGATATTAGGATAGCAAGGAGAGCGGTCATAGTTGTTTAACTAGGTCGAAATTACGGGCTTGTTACCCTTCTTATGACATGGGATGACTTCAGCTATTTTCCACGTCACTGGCATGTGGCCCTACAAAGTTGGATATATCGTACCAGGGAAACCGCCAGTTCTGGGCAGATTGTATCAAAACGATGGCTGGATGTCATCTGTCCGGAGGCTTTGTTGACTAAGTTTCAACAGTTGTTCTTTACCTTCCTGGCCAGAACACCATCCTTGCCACGCTTGAGGTATTCTCCAGAGGAATGCTGGAGACAGGCTTGTCATTTTTCAGCATTAGGATTGTCGACGTCAATTTGCGTAGCAAGGAGTAGCGATTTGCCGAAGCAGGTGTACTCATTTGCATATCATCTTTTTTCTTTGTATAACGAGGCACTTTTGTTGCATAGGCGAGGGGTGGAAACTACGCCAGTGATGATGACGTTATTGTGCTCTTCAGAGTTTTGTACCTACAGGAGAAGACCTTCTTCCCAGAGGGACTGCAGTATCTTTTGACAAAAGGTGACAGAACATTATATTTTAAAAAGCCTAAAGTTTTGAAATCTTCGCTCTATGAGCGAGTCATCATTGAACCTACACCAGCTTTGAACATATGTCCATCATAAGGTACCCGCACAAAGAGGTCGCTTCCTAGATCAAGTTAGAATTGTAATTGCATATGTTATAATTACTGTTTATTTATATTGTGTAATACTTGTTTCGACCTTCCAAATTCTTTACCTATCAGTTCTGGTAAACAAAAATAAAATAAATTTTAATGTCATACAAAAACTAATATCATTTGTACTTAGTACGCTATTCTCGTGGGTCTATAAGGCATTTCTGACCTTGCTGTTTATTGAATACCGTTCTTTGAATACTATAACATTTTTTTGCCTTTTGTAAAAACTGAACTTGTTAGTTTTTCACGTTAACCAGAGAACGCGCCTGCTGAAATTCTGAATAGAGGAAGTGAGGCACTTACGGCTTACGCAGAAGCCGGCTCCGCAGGATCAGAAGCTGTATTTCGTACTCGACTTCAATGATATGGGTCAAGAACGTGTAGGAAAAACGAGTTTTGTGAAGAATCTGCTTCAAATATCGTGAGTTAAGGACTGCTTTAGTTTTTTAATAATAATAATAATAGAAATATTATAGTTATATGGCGCTCACCATAGAGAACACAACGCCTTACAACAACTACTTAAAATACGACATTAAGAAAACAAACAAATCCAAAGTTAACAAATGTGTAAATATCAGTAAATAATATTTTTCAGTCGCCGTTTCAGACCTTGTCACTTGCTGGGATTTATTCGGGTACTATCAATGCTGGATTTGATCTGTATACCAGCTCTTGATTAATACAGAATGCCGCTCTCCTCAATGGTTCACTTGGAATTGGGCAAATTGATCATGTAACATCCGTCCTTCGGAGGGTACGTTAAGCCGTCGGTCCCGTGTACAGAGAGTCACAACTGTACATGTACATCGCAGTCAGTGTCGAATAAGGGTAGGTGAAACCCTGACTGTTCCCAATCCGCCCCAGCCTCAAATAGCGGGCCATGTCAGGAGCGTCCGTATCATGGATACACGCGGCCCCGGATCACCACTAGCTGAACAAATCCTGACACCACCGCAAGCCATTACCAATGACTTGTGGATACGAGAAACAACAAAGACCCTGGGTAAGGTTCCTCTCTAACATTAACAGGAAGCTTGTTCCACAGCCTAGAACCAATTACGTTAAATGATCGGTGGCCAAATGTACGCTTTGTACGAGGGATATCAACCCGTGTAACATCAGAACATAGCTAGGAGGGGCTCATGTTAATTGAAAGTGGATTGTGTTTTAATTCTAACGATTGCAATGTTTTGTTTTTTCTTTTTATTGGGACTTCTATGAATAGTATCGTTCCCAGGGTCTCTTATTAGAGAACTGTGTTGAATTTTATCAAAGAAGTAGAACATGTTATAATTAGGTATTTCTCGAAGGGGGGGTTAAACTAAGTTATAGACTCGCCTTACCATCGTTTTTGGAATAATTTGATACAAGGCATATGGGATCTTGTATTTGAATTCTCGATTCATTCACGTGGACATCTTGCAAACGAGCTATGACGTAAGATTGTGCGATTTTTCAGTTTAGTTTTTTGGGGTTGCAACGGCGGCAACACAAGCGCAGATGTCTTCTTCGAACCATAATCATAAATATTCTCCATTACAATCCTCCTATATTCCTTTATATTATCTACAGCTTAATACAACAGTAAAAGCAGTCAAACCTAAAAGTATGCCTAGATTGCCTCGGAACATAGGTAACACTAGGGGCTCACATAACTCACAAAAAGCTATTCCTTCTTCAAACATACATTCTCTGCCACAAGATCTCTCGAAAATCAGTTAATATTAGTTAAGATATTTGGAACATTTTTGCGAAGTTCCGATACATTCCTATTGTTTCAATATATTCCTTTCCAGTTTCCTTAATCCCCTAAAAATCCATAAAAAAAATCCTATCCCCTAACCAAAAAAATCAAGTAATGTAAACAAAAGGGTACACTATTATAAGACAAAACTCGACCTTCCCAAGACGAAGACAAAAGCAATATGTGGGCATACTGCCCTCATAATAACAAACATCTTCGCAACCTATAGATGAGGTGTCATCAATGTTTACAAAAATAAGTTAGCACCTGGTCTACTGACATGTTAGAGGTGCGAAGAATATGCCCATACAGTTTACAGCATTCAATAACCTTATCACGCCTGATTGAGCGCAAATTTTAAAAGCACAAGCCCTGCAGATGCTCACGCATACTGCCCGGGCAGTGCTTTGTTCGTTGCCCGGCATTGACGTCACATGTCAACTCATCTATACATACACATATGACTTTAAAGCGGCACTGGCACATTTTCACAAAATATGAATTTCTTCAATTTCCTCTCAAATGATAGACTAGGCCATTTGAAGAATAAAATACATTTTACACATAAAAATAACATACTCAAAACAGAACATAAACGTTAATAGAGGTTAAGACATCAAGGTTAATTTGTAGGCTAACTTTTAAGTTTTCCATAACTTTAATCAACAAATGTGTATATTACATGATTATCATAGACTCGTACTCATTGATAGTAAAACCACAAAGGTCACAGACCGGTCAAACGGGGTGCACTGCGTGGGAAACACGCATGCGGCGTGCGGTTTTCTGTGTTAACGTCAATTTCCGTCGGCTGCTGAAATTAATGTCGCCGGCGACATTAATTATAAAATCGTTCTGTTTACCCATAAGGACGCTGATTTGGTCTTAATCATTTCAGGTGAGGTCTAATTTATGTAAAAGCTTACAACCATGCAAAAATATCAATTTTGAAAAATCTTGAGGGCGCACTATTTTTCAAATGTCTCTCTCATTCTCTTTGGTGTAATACGGGTATGTCGAATTGATAGGCCTTTCTTATCGGGAAATATTAATAGATTACCCGATTAATCACGATACGTTTTGGGCAGTATAATTAGGATAGCGGATTAGCGTCAAAGTCAAATGCTCTTTCATTCATTACAGCAGTGTAGTTCCTAAGCACTGAGACGTACACACTTTTTCTTTCTCGTAGATTTGACAAAGATAAGCGTAACTGCTGAGTTTTAACCTTTCAGATCAATACGCCATTGACTTCAACACGAGCAGCTTGGAAAATGACCTCGATGTCAGAGGGTAAGTTCTTCTGGATATCAAGTTTTTTCTACAATTTCATAATGGTTATTACAGCAAGAGACTAACGAATCCCTTCATAACTGCGGACGACGTATCAACAAGGAAGCGATTTACCTCCCTGTTGAAGCTGGCTTCTTGGACGGACGGCAGAAGTATGGACAGGGAGACAATTCCGTAATTGGCTTAGATGGTAGAATATTATATTTTATGTCGAAAAGGTTTTATGTTAGGACTTTAGGTCATGACTCTCACTCGTCAACATAAAGCCTGGGTCATGGACATGGACATTCTGTCAATCACTGACATACCACTTCGGTGCCTCCTTGCAAAACATACGATGGAAGAGGGTGCAACCTGAGACTATATACTGCTATTAATTCGAACAAACGAAACGAAACAGGCTCAGTACACCCGTTGGATACAACACGCTTTATTCCGTATTGTGTAAAATGTATGTTAACGGAATAAAGCTACATTTGTATAATACATGTTTAGATTTGGCTTTAAATTTGGGGTCTACTTAATTACTTATTGCTAATACTATATTCCTCAGGCGGCTTTAACCCATTGTTTTTCTGTATGTACAACAGGAAATTCTAGAAATTTAAGTTATAAATTGGCAGTTACTATTACAAAATGACAAATTTGTATAGGTTGCCGAATTCGGAAACCTGTTCACCTACCTTTATCTTCAAACAGTCCTACAAACTTGCTGATTAAATTTAAAAAGTTGATTATTTTCTTTGATGTATTTCCGGTGCAAGTTTTTGTTGGCATTACAGTTTGAGAAATGAAATTCGGTTTTCCTTGAAAATTGTGAATTTCCTTTTTGTAAAAATCGCGCCGAGGTACACATGGTTTGTGCTTCGGTCCTTCTATGGGTATATTCATCCCAGGTACAACTGCTTCAACTACAATGACTCAGCGGCTAATACGCTGATCTCATACTATTTCTTGGTAAACTAATGAAACGAGTTTACATTTGGAGATCTTCAGCTGATTTAGTGAGGTAGAGTTGCAAGCACCATCCCCGACACTGCAGCAATTTCCTTTGTGATCGTATCGGGCCTTGTATATCGCTTCTGGATAGGTTTAGAAACAGGGAACTCTTCTTTTCCAGTGGCGGCTCCAGAATCGGAAAAGCAAGTGGTCGAAAGCCGAGTTAAAAATTGCGTGTTATCAAACACTTTTGAACTTCTTCACATAACTTAACACATGTTATTTCAGCTAGGAATTTCGTATATACTGGTCCACTTTGATACTACATAATCCTACTTCCATAAAGAGTTTCTGCATGAATAACCTATTTTGGTCACGACACTTCGCCTTATTTACTCTTCCTTTTCGCCCCTGTTTGGGTTGTGTGTGTTCTAATTCTGGAGGCCGCCACTGTCTTCCTTTCCTTTGAGGTTCCTTGTCGCTAACCACTTTTCTTGGGACATTTTGTAGTGACTACTTTGGTCCGGACACATTGTTGTTTAAGAGTTCCTTTAAGAAATGCCAGCTTCCCAAGCGTAACGCCAAAGAAGTAAAATAGTGGATGGCTGCCATCAGCAATAGTTTCCCATTTTGAGCGGCACCGACAGGGCCTTCTCCATGTCTTACCCATGTCTTTGAATGAAGGACATGCATGATAATGGCAATCATCTGCGTACAAGATAGATGGCTTTCCAGATCTTGTGAGATGTCGTCTATGAAGATGATGAAAAGAGGGAACTCAAGTAGGTGCCTTTGGGGGTACCCCAGCATTGAGTTGATTAAGCACTTGAGCTTGAAGGAAGTTTAATTTTAATAGTCTGTACCAGCTATCTATCAGGGATGTTTTCATTAGTGTCAAATAATTTGGATTGATTAATGAATGAATTGTCAATTTACACCAACATCAAAGTACGATGGATTTTAATCCGCACAAGGAATTTCATAGATAGCCTCCGCTAGAGAGAGAGAGCTAGTTTTGACCTTGATAGACCTAGCAAACTACGTAGACTATACTGGTGTGGGGTTTCGTAGCTGTTTTCGAAACAACTCTTGCAACACGTTCGGAAAGTTCAACTTATGGGACTACATATCTTTGAACTAATATCACTGTCGATAGTCACCTTTTGGTATAGGCTTTGTTTTTGGTTTGATCTGTTCATGGATACTCAAAGAAGGCAAAATGGAAAAAAGAGCACACGCTCGGGATGAAGACAAAAACATTTTCTATATCCACTTCGATGAAGTTTTCTAATTTAAATAGTCCAAAATGCACAGAATGGTCCGTCCATTACACAACCAATTCGGACTTTTTTTCTGGATCATTGAAGAACACCATTCTTCAAGGATATCTACATTATATTAATCCATTTACAAAACGCAGATTTAGTTTCATATTTCATACTTCTTTTGTTGTTGCATAATACTTCCCATTACATTATCATGATATCAAGGATTCAATGCAGATTAACAACAGAAGATATCCTTTTCGCACTTCTATTTTTTATATATCTTGCATAATTCAGATCAAACAAATCCAGGGAAGCGGTATAGAGATGCACTGGCCGTTTCAATAGTTGAACACCTATTGACTGAGAATAATCAAGATTCCAACAAGAACACGAAAGAAAATGTAAGTGCTTGCATCCTGATCCGTATATGAGCAAAAAAGATTTTAATGTGTGGAAACAAGTCTCGTCCACATTGTCTAAACGCATATTTCCTCTGCAATATCCCTGTGCTAACTGAGTTATTAAAAATATTGAAGACAATGAGATACATATGTTAAATCTATTTACAAAACGCAGAAAATTATGCGGATCTACCGTTTTTGTTTTATAGCCAAATTTTAAAACATACCGAGAAAACAATGTTTATCTTTTTGGGGGAAAACAATGCGTCGCCAAGACCAAATTTTATTTTCTGTAATTGGTATCATACAGTACACCATATACAGGTATTTGATACTGAAAATGTTTCCTTCAAACTTGCATCATTGTTTTTAATTAAGCAAATGCTTTCCCATTAGTTTTTGAGTGCAACTTTGACAGCCTCGTTTAGGAAACTACGAGTATCAATTATATAAAAAAACCAATGCTACAAGTGACAGAACTTTAATGTAACCAATCACATGTTACTTTTGTGGACCTCCTCAAGAAAATGATCTATTTTGAAAGTATCTATTTAGAGAATGAGGTAAAAATGTAACTTTCACACCAGAGGTAAGTATTTAATGATTTTTGTGTATGATTTGAAAAGCAATGCTCAAATAAGGATTTTAGTACCAGCACAAATCCACGTTTGGACGTTTGGTAATTCTTCTTATGATGGTCAAACACAGTAGTTCTCAAATATGATCCAGTCAGAGATGGGTACAACATCTGGCTGCTTCACTGAATTCCGCAAGGTCCTTGTCGGTGCATTGTTGCTCCAACAGTAGACAGACAAGAGATGGTCCATTGTCTGTGGTGCTGTTCCACAACCACAGGTTGTGTCCTGATCTGCTTCCAGGTAGCTCCACTTCGGCAAGGAAACCTTAGATCGGCACATTCTGGTTCTCAATCTGTTTTGACATCGCCATTCAGCCCAAGAGGAGTCACCTCCAGGTTTGATCATGAAGCCCTCTAATGGCAACCAACAGTCAGCTTAACGTTCAACACTGAATGCTTAACTTCCGTGTTGAGCCCATGATATACTTCCAGTCGCAGCGAGCGATTTCTGCTCGTGAGCATGCGTAACACTCCATCTTGGGTCAAAATCCGGTATTGCGCAAGGCAATCGCTCACAGCGACTGGAAGTATGTCATGGGTTTTAAGCATTAATATTTCACAGCTCCTAAAGACACATTTTGATTATGTTATTCGTTATTTTATCAACAACAATTCAATACTCTCCCCAACCGTGTGGGTTTAGCACATTAATTTCATATTTTTCCCGAAAATTCCTTCAAACATCCAACTCCTATGGGAATGCATTTTTTATTTAAAAACTGAAGCAAGTTTGAAGAAAACATTTTCGGTAATAAATACATGTATGTGGCATACTGAATGAGAGCAATTACAGATAAAGAATATATGTAGGATAATCATTCCTTTCGTTGGAGGTTTAATGTTTTAAGGGGAAAGTGGAGGAGTCCAAAACGTTATTCCGTGTAATTTATTAACTCTTGCAGGTGATTGCAGAGTAGATATAGTTTTAGAAATCATGCTAGGCATTTCTAGTTCATTAGGGTATGTCTATCGAGGTTAATGTTTAGACCTGTATTATTCTTGCGTCTTTCTATGTATACAAGCAAAAGAAAGCTTGCAAATTTAACAAACGTTATACTCAATTTTATTTAGACACCCGCATCTCAGACATTTCTGACGACGAACAGAGAAGATGACCGAAGAACACTATTGCTAGATGCACAAAATACTGAAGAAAAGGATACTGAAAATTCACATGAAACAATTGATTTTCACAATCAGTCTCAAGAACTACAGAGTGATCATGAACTATCAGTAATCCGAGAACAGCTCACAGAAATTAGTTCTTTTCTTACTGAAATAGAAGTAGATGCAATTTCCACTGACGTGATTTCTCAATTAGAACCAATACTTACGCAAATAAAACATCAACTTCATGGTACGGACGAGTTATCCGAAAGCAATAACATTGAGGTGAACAAAGTGAGAGACCAGTGGACGTCAATAAGACAATATCTGAGCAACATCACAGAGGCCAACAAACATGCCGCAAATGGCTTTGATACAGAAGAAGACCGAAAATGTGTAGATGGTTTAAAGGAACAAGTTACAATCAGAGGACTGGAAACGGCAAAGAAGAGCGTTCCAGTGATGGCATACATGCCAATGTGACACAGGAAAGGATTCTATCAACAGAACAAACGGAAGAATTAAAACACGAAGCTACAGAGTGATCATGAACTATCAGTAATCCGAGAACAGCTCACAGAAATTAGTACTTTTCTTACTGAAATAGAAGTAGATGCAATTTCCACTGACGTGATTTCTCAATTAGAACCAATACTTACGCAAATAAAACATCAACTTCATGGTACGGACGAGTTATCCGAAAGCAATAACGTCGAGATGAACAAATTAAGAGACCAGTGGACGTCAATAAGCCAATACCTGAGCAACATCACAGAGGCCAGCAAGCATGCCGCAATTGGATTTGATATAGAAAAAGGCCGAAAATGTGTAGATGGTTTAAAGGAACAAGTTACACTCAGAGGACTGGAAACGGCAAAGAAGAGCGTTCCAGTGATGGCATACCTGTCAATGTGACACAGGAGAGGATTCAATCAACAGAACAAACGGAAGAATTAAAACACGAAGCTATGACCAAAGCCGAGTCTCAGCTTAAAAATTCTGTGAAAGGCCATGCACGTGCGACAGTGAGTTTAAAAGAAATATGGCATATTATCGGATCGAAATTTAATGGGAAAGGAAATTCCAGTACCAACTCTACCATAACGAAAGCTGATGTCACAGAACTGGATATTAAAAACAGACAGCTTAAAATGGAATCTAAGACTGACAAATGTGTTCCTCTGTTCATGGCAAAACCGACATCAGAATTACAAGAACCATGTGATAACAGGACTGAATCACCTTTTTCAAACCAATTACACCTGTTAAATAGGAATCTTCCATCAGCAACCAGTGATAAATCAGCTACCCTAGATGGCCCGGGGATAGAAATGATACCACATTTTCCTGAAAAATCAAAAGTGGGAAAGAAAGACCTCAAAGGCGCAATGAAATCCGCTATTGCCACAAACCAAAAGGCAGAAGCACAGCCTGATCAATCCTGTGTAAAACCTACAAATGCAGAGACGCCAATGTTAAGAACTAAACTCATCTCTATTAAACCCACGTTGTAGAAAATCCAGTGTTGGAAACAAAGCCAAACGAGGATTTCATTCAAAAACAACAAAGCCATAAACCAGAGCTATCAACGTTACAGATCGAAGGGCCAGATGAGTTGAAGGTCGATCACGCAAGTAAAATGGATGTCAACGTAGATGGAAAAGGTTGGAGTAAAATTGAAACATCACCAGTAGAACATGAAAAGGAGAAGAGAACGGCAACGTCAGAAGTCAAGATCGGATGCCTACCTCACGTTTTGCCAGTTAACGGTGTCCGCCATGTTGATGGTAATGAACAATCTCTGAAAGAGCAGTGGAAGGATAATTATTGCCGAGGCTCAACTCTCATTCAATAATAGCGTTCTTCCGAAACAGAATACACAGGTAGACAAACATGAAAACACAAGCACTGCTACAACCACACAAAGCCACATTGTCAAGGCTGATGAAGAAAGAAAGGCGGTATCAAATAATGCAAATGAAGGCATGTATAGCCAAAATGATGGGTCACGTGTTTCAACATTAATTGCTAAATTTGACCGCTTGGATACCACCGAAAACGCTTCAACTGGTGACGACATACAATCCACTTGGATGGAAGAGGATCCGAATCTGATTGGTACGTTAAAAGTTGCAGTTAATGGTCTAGTATCAGTTATACGAAACATTGTTCAGTATACGGAAACGACTAACATATACAACATTGTCACTGAAGAGTTCTTAGAGAAGTTGGAAGATAGAATGGAAGAATCGGAAAACTCGGAAGAAGAATGGGAAGAATTGCCAAATACTTCTCATGCCGATGTTGAGAAAGAGAAATTCTTACGCGCTAAGCAAGAAGATCATGTCGATGATCGTTGTGAACATCAAAGGGAAATATCACTTTCTGAGGAATATATACTTTCGCTTAGGAACTGCATAGCAGTTTCAAACAAAATCCTAGCTCTAAATCCAGATAATTCGGACGATTCACACGGGGAATCCGACGACACGCAAGAGGGATTACGTATTTTAAGAACACTTCTTGAGATTGTTTTGGACGTCAGGAACGTCATCAGTTCAAAACTTTGAAAAGAACAGCGAACAGAACTAGTGACTTGCATTGGTGACGAGCTTATCAAAAATGCCGGGATAGCCGATTGATCCCAGACAAGCCTGTCCATATGGGATCGTTGAGAAAGGAAATTACTGAAGACACATAAACGGACTCCAACTTTGCCTTTACTTACCGTTTTTAAGTCAAAATTCCGGGTTTCACAATTGCCAAGAGATGTTATTGAAAAAGCTTTTAGAGATACTATCAAACCCAATCTGAGAGCAACGACGCCAGCGAAGAAATTGCACTGAGTGTTGGGATTTTGCTGCCAAGAGTTGTGTATTATACGACGCATCAGGTAGGGTAGGTAAAGAATAACAGTATTTTACATTTCTGTTGTTATACCTAGACCCTCCCTCGGATCGGGTCCACGGTGATGAAAATGCTAAGGCGACTGAAATTACACTAGAATCTTCAACCCATATCCGTGCGAGCTACTCCCAATTTGTGTAATTCCAGCAAGAGCCCCTGTTGTAATTAGCGTTCTGTGGGCAAGTTGGTACGCCCCCCTCCTTTCATCCGAGAGGGGCGCGCATTGGGACCGGCATGTCCAGGGGAAGAGGGTGGCAAGCTGAAAGTCTTCAAATTATTAGTTTAGCATTATCTTTTAACCAAGTGCACTCAAAAACCCAGAGAAGGAGCAGAAACTGGGGGACAGTCTGTTCGATCCCGTTTGGGCAATATCAGTGATTTGCTAAATCAGGAAATCGAAAAAAAAAAAACAAAATCATATATTAATCAGCTTTGGGCATGTCTGTAAATGTCAGGTATCCTACCTACCCAGCAAATGATAAGAACAGAAGCAACCTAATAAGGACAAAATTGGAAATTTTAGTCATTATTGTCCGTACGGACACTTACTACAACACGTAATTGAATGGCGGTTCGTATCTTTGAACACTGCCTTTTTCTTCTGGTAATTCTACAGACTTATCCTTCACTTTTAAGCTATTCTTGCAAATTTTAAATATTTTGACTCCTTTGGATAAATCACTCAAATCACTCATAGTGTCTTTTAAATGATTTTATTACTTTCGAGAAAATCCGTATAAATATGAGCAGCACCTTGACTATAAACATGATAAAGAATTAGGCTCAGGTTTAAACATAAAACAAAGTGCGACCCCCAAACAACAACAACAAAAACAAAACAAAGACTAAAATATCTTTAGATTAAATTTACTAGAATAACCAATTACAGCAATTTTTTTGCACCTGTTGTAGAAGAAAACGTTAATGTGATTTTTCAAAATAACAGTTTGGCGAGGACATCGCATGATATCATCCTTTAAAGATAATTAAGGGGTTCACGTAATCGTTTTGTATTGATTGCTAATGTGATGATTATTGCAGGTGTTTTTAGCCGGCAGATCTATCTTCCTCGTGGTCTTCGATCTTTCAAAGGATCTCAAGGATCCTGTCCTAGTTACAAATCAACCTAAAAACAGGTAAATGACATTTCTGATTAAAATCTGATTTCAATGCTTTTTCATTAATATTGCTTCTAATATAAAGGCTAAATCTCAGAAATTTCCGTGGACGAGCGGCGCCTCAGTATATTTCAAACAAATCATGTTTTTGTTGCAATTTACAGAACGATTATCCATATACTAATCACATTGTGGACGTTAACTAAGCTCAAATCGAAGTTTTTCATACAGAAACTCACAGCTTTGTCCTAAAATTCCAGATCCGGAAATGTTGTATACACAATTATCCGCTGGCAGTGTTATTAGCACGATGTTTACTGCCTCAAAACGAACAAATCCGATTCAACTCCAACTTTGGAAAATTTAGCATTTTAGGTGACTACTCTGTAGTTCTAGGTGACTATTTTTAATTAATACACAAAGAATATATTTCGAAATAAAGGAATCAAGATGCCATGTTGAGCATGTCTTTTTAAAATAGATAATCCTAAACGGCAAAGTAACTTTTCACTGCTGTTGTTAATGTAGTGATTAGTGTGGTCTTTGCTGCAATCCGCTTTCAAAATGGTCAAATTTCGCACTTCATCTACTTATGCATGTGTACATATGTTGGTTACGTGTGTGCTAATGCGCAAAGCGTACATTTTTAAAACACATCTTCAACTTTGTGTTTACTCGTGGTTGGAGATGAGCTCTGTACTATTTGCAGTGTTTCGTTGTTCGTTTATTAAATTCCCCTATATTGGCGTCAAATATCACTCCTAATACAGGCACAGCAACTCCAACCAACGTATATTTTTCCGTTTTTATTTCGTTCATTTGTTTGTTAGCCTCTTGACTAAATTTGCCTTTCCGTAATATCGCAATTCAAACAGGTTTGGTTCACAGAAATGACAGGTTTAGAATTCTGGACTTTTGGATGAAATCAATATATACGTTCACTCTACCAAATAAAGCCAAATCCACTCGCATGGAACAGTTGTCGCCGCCAATATTCATCGTTGGAACTCACAGGAACAGCTTGGGAAGTAAAGTGAAGCAATGGAAACCAAAGGTAAATACATATGACAGTATGTTGCAAGTAAATTAAAGGTCTGACTCAGAGATTTCGAAAATAGTTATTTTTTTGTGTAATAATGAAAAATAGTCAACTAGAACTAAAGAGTAAAACCTACAAGCCACAATTCCGAAATTTGAGATGATCGGAATTTTTTTTTTTGATGCAGTAAACATTTATGTGTAGTATTATGTCCCAGAGGATACTGTGTATAACAAAAATTCCGGATCCGGAATTTTATAACAAAGGTTGTGATTTTCTATATGAAGGAATTCAATTTCAGCTTAGCAATTTCACACAGTGTTTAGTAATATGGACAAGCATTATGTACATGCAAAAAACACGATTTTTTTGGAAATTGCGGGCGCCCTCCTCAGAGTGAAATCTCTGAGTCGGCCTTTAAATACAAACTCCTATAAATTGTACATGTTCAGATAAATTCCCTCGAAGACATTTAAGCGGAGACAATTCTATGTTGTGCGCCCAATTTTCCTTGTTTTTTTACTCTTGCAAGCTGTTCGTCTTCAGTTTCGTCCTTCTACCGACAACTTCGAATTGGTCTCACTTGTGCGTTCGTATTGCTTACTGTCTGTTCAATTAACTTAGATTAGAGGTGGGGCTATTTTAGGTCAATTGTTTCAGATCACTTCGAACACAGGCTCATTTGATGACTTAATCACCCTGATCCCACTTTCGAAGAAAAAAAATAAAAAAGTGCGAAAACCAGGGTGCCCCATCGAAAAATCCAAAATTGCCGCCAAATTGTCAAAAAAAATTGATTTTTGACCATAACTCAATTATTTTTTGTTCAATTTGATTAATTTTGGTGACAATACCCAGTGTTTTGGGGTATTAGGAATCATATAATGCAACTTTCATCCCACCACAGCCTTTCGTTTCTTGAAAATGCCAATTTTGCTTAAAATTGACCTCTGAGGGCGCTTTCCCATTACATGCGCATCCAATTGATATGGTGATTTTAACATTCAAAAAGTTTAAGAGGGTTTTATAGGAACACATGCTGAAATTTTGACTGGCGTGGTTTTTGCGGTTTTACAACTGTAGGCTTTTTAATGTATAAAAAATGCCCTCTATTGAAACCCACACGTAAGAAAGTTCGTTGACCCCCTGTACATTCCAATGGTAGTGTTTTCGTCAAATTTTAAATTAATGCCAATGGGAAAATGGTAGGAGTTACACAGCTCTAATCTTCAGAAAGTGATGCATCAACAATTCTGACTGATGGTCCACCAGTTAAAATTAAAAACTTTCATACGATATCTACTTGTTTTGGGAAAGCGCCCCCGCAGTCCAATTTTAGGCTAATACTGGCCATAATCGAGAAAACGAATTCGAAAAGTTCTTGGTGATATAGAAATTGCTAGAATTATTCCTTGCAGCCAAACATGGGTATGCCACAGAAAATGAAGGTTTTAAACAAAAGCTTATCAAGTTAGGGTCAAAAATAAGATTTGGCCATTGGCGCCATTTTGGATTTTTCGTTGGGGCACCCTGGTTTTCGCACTTTTTAATTTTTTTCTGGAAAATGGGATAAGCATCAATAAAGTCATCATTTTACCCTGTGTTCGAAGTGATCTGACTATGACCCAAATATGACCCTCATAGCCCACCTCTACTTAGATTCCGGTTTTTATTATTATTTCCAAAATATAACGTTTTCGAAAATATCATGCAAAGAAAGTTTGTTTATTCATCATTGGACCCAAAAGATCATTGGGTACCACTTGAAAACATATTTTTCTTTGGATTTTTATTCACTTTACAGGTTTTCTGATTGGCCAAACGACAACAAACTGGGTCCAGGTGAATATTAACTTTGACTTTGAACTTTTTATATTGGCGAGAGAGACCCATTCACGATTAGGGTCGCTCAACATATCGATTCGTGGACATTGCTTTTTATTTTAGGTGTTTGCGCGCGTGCGTTTAATGCATGCAATTTAACTGAATCCTTGAAATACTTAAATTATTTTAATAGAGGTCCTGCCTGTTGTAATCAATTGGTTATGAACAAAGATCGCAGAGCTCGTCCTGTAATGTCGTCCATTCAAGTTAATGCTGTAATGGAACCTTGAATCTCTCGTTTTGTATTGCAAAAATGCCCTGCAATAAACGTTTCGGATTTGACCTGTTGAACACATTTGGCCGTACAGTAGCCTATTGATCGTGAATCATTTCCTCCTCCGACAACTTTTTTACTACCTATAAGTGGAGTCATGGAACCTTCCACAAAACGTTATTACTAATGGTACCAAACCTTTATTCGCTCATTTTTCAAAACGAGGGTGAAATAACCCAGATTTCAATAGATTTGAAGATTTAAAATGTCCCATTCCTTTTGTCATATAAAAAAATGTCCTTCGTCCAAAGATCCCCACAACTTTCTTTTCGTTATTTATTTCGAAAACTTATATTTTTGGATATAATTAATAAAACCGACATCTAATTAATGGAACATACAGTAGTTTCAAATTCAAACAGTCGCCCAACCCAAAATAACTGTCTTTGGTAGATCCATTACGAGTCTGCCAAAATGCAACATTCAGAAATTATTTTGGAAGGTAAATCACTTTCAAGAAATTTATTGGGGTAACCAGTTTTACTTCAGCTACATAAAACTTTTCTCCGATCAATTTGGACGATTTAAAGGAAATTGGTGCAAAATTACGAAAACATGTTAAATTCACTTTGGGTGACCTCACACTCACTCTCTGTGTTTGGATCGGAATAGTTCAGGGCCCGGGGCAAACACCCCCATCCTTGAGGTGACTGTATGTATTATGTTAAGAACCCCCATTTCCATCATCGCTTGTCCTAAGACCCCATATATTTTGAATGTCACCGCCCAAAGACCCCCATATATTTTGAAAAATTTACTACTTTCACCCAAAAATCCCTATTTTTTTTTTTTTTTTTTTTTAAAAATTTTAACACCCAAAGACCCCTATTTTGGGGGAAAGTTTTTAGCAAAAATTTTCTGAAAATTGTCACCCAAACCACCTATTTTGGGGGCATTTTGCCTGTCTCTCCCCCCAAAACCTCTATTTTTTGTAGTCCTCTGTCACCGATGCCCTAGGGTTTGGAATCCCAGCCTTACAACCCCTATCTCTCATATGATCCCCCCCCCAGTAGCTCGGAGTTCAGGTAATGAGCACGTTCAAGCTGTGGAACCTATTGACAAAAATCCATTTGCAGGAGTCCCCTTCTTGAATAACCCGGGAGCTAGCAACCAGTTGTAACACTCTCAAGTACAAAAGGTTTGAGTGATTCATATGTTTAAAGACTGACAGGGACCCCTGAAACAAGATTCTTAATTGCCGCAAATGGTGCCTTAAGGAGAGGGGCCAAACAAATTTGTACAGTGTCAAATTTTTAATTGATTTAATATTTAATTTGAAACACCGAAATTTGATTTCAGTTTATAAATTTGATTATGTATAAAGTATAATTTGTAATATGTAAAAACGTCCTAAATTTTCATGAGTTATAGGGTAAAACAGCAAAAATCCATAATAAGGTCAATTTCAGTTGTCCAGGGGTAAAATTTTAAAGTGCTCCGATTTGGATAAAAATGGTGCAACTGTTGGTGGAGTTCAGAGGTTAAATAAGGAATAGTTGTTTAATTAAACTGTCTTAAAAATGCTTAGTTTTCTCCCGATAGAGGGGGGGCCACAGAAGGGTCACGTCATTGCTTCAATGGGGCTTGTAACTTGTTACCCTCCCACTTTCTTAACATCATTTGAACACTCAAAACTATTCCTTAATTTAATCAATGAGCTCCACCAATAATTTGCACCATTTTTTATCCAAATCGGAAGCAATTTAAAATTTGACCCCTGTACAGCTGAAATTGACCCTTTTTTATTGATTTTTGGCTGTTTTTTGCCGTCTAACTCGGAAACCTTTAGGTTGTCCTCTTACAACTAACCTTTCTGAAACCTTATGGTTTGACACATATATGGTATATTTTCAACATGATTTGATCATTTAAAAAATTTCACCCCTGTACAATCTTTGTCTTGGCCCCCTCGCTTAGGCACCATTTGCGCACTTAAGAATCGCGTTTCAAGGGTTCCTGTCAGTCTGTCAACATATTTAATCACGCAAACCTTTGTACTTGAGATGTGTTACAATGTGTGCTAGCTCCAGGCTAGAAGATCATTTGCAAGAGTGCATTCCTCTGGTGAATGTGGGTAAAGTAATTATTGTCCGGCGTACTCACAGTCCCGGAACAATGGTGAACAAAGGTTCAATCGCTTCAGTTGACTCTTTACGCAACTTTATTTTTCACGCTTTTTCCGTTATCGTCTAGGAGCCCCGGACTATGGCTCCCGCCGACAGTCTGCGTTCATCACAGGGCCGGTGCCAGCCAATCATCCGGCAATACGGTTCAAGATATGGCGGGTAAGTGTAGTGTATTCCTTCTTGTGCTTGGATTTCTTAGGAGTAACCATTCTTATGTTGTTATATTTACCCGAGTTCTTGCTGTTCTTTTCGCCCTTTTCATGGTGCCTCTTTTTCCTATTTAAGCTCACTCCAGTGTCCTCTGGTAATCTTCAAAGTTTCAATTGATCTTGTATCTTTTGGTAAGCGGCCTATTAGAACTTACGGATAATATTTTAACGAATGGTTTCTAAAGACTTATGGTCTAATGACAGTTGTCAACTAATCACATCGCTCTTCATGGTGAATATGGCTGTGGATGGTTAGCCAGGCTGAGACCAGTCATCTTTGAACCATTTGCAATGGTAACGATTTAACTCTGATCAGAGATATAATGCGGCTTTTTCAATCAATCCTACTACCTTAATTAAAACATTAAAATATTGATCTTTTAAAACACTCTTTGAATTATCCAAGAACCAAATCCCATGCCTTTAATACATTTTCGCTACTTTTACCAAGATTAAAACATATTCAGCAGGTAAAGTGCCCACTAAAATGTACACACCCTGTCACTTATTGAGTGTTATCTCTAGCCCTAAGGGACCCATATGGATGGAGGTAAACGGGAAATAGAGAAAACTAATAGGCCTTTCATACATGCATAGTTTTTTAGAGCAAAGATTGGGTCACAAAAATATGTTTTAATTAATATTTTTTTTTCCGAATGTTGCATTTTTGCACACCTCTATACTATAGGAGTTTGAACTTCATTTAACTGTTTTAACGGCGTTTGAAAAGAACACATTTTTGAGCAGTGTGTACATAATGCCCATTCTGTATTTTGAGTGGAAGTTTGTCTACTTTTCGGAATATGATAGATTGTCAGGGGTTTGAACATCATATAAATTTTAGGCTTATGGACAAAGTATCTCCTCATACAATTATCTTCTATCTCTAGCTTCTGTCCCCAAATGGTCGTCCATGTTTGATGTAAGACATCTATCTTATTTTCAGTCTTCCACTTTTTATTTATTTCCTTGTAGCCATTCTGTTCAAAATATGTCCACCTAACTAGGACGCTAAGAAGACATTCTATCCTCCCAACGTTCCTCATTTGTATTTTTCTTTATTCGATTTAGTATGAGAAAGGTATCAATAGAATGCATTCTAATTTATGGAAAATTTAGTACAACTTTTGTTCACACTTGGTTGCCTTTCTATTATGTAGTTTTATTCATGTTCTTTCTTTTTTTTTTTTTTTTTTTTTTTTTTTTTTAAAAGCGCACTGGCCCATTTTCACAAAATAGAAATTCTTCAATTTGCTCCACCCACCAAAAACAGCAGATGGCGACATTGGTATGAGGATAAAGAATCCAGGTAATTTGTAGCCAACTTTAAGGTTTTCCATAACTGTAATCAAACAAATGTGTATAGTACAGGAATATTTTTTGACTCAGTACTCACTGATATTAAAACACAAAGGTTATAGGGGGGGGGGGGGGGGAAAAGGTCAATACCGTGTGCATAGCGTGGAGAACATGCATACGGCGTCAACGTGACTCTTGTTTAAAACGCCATTTTCGTCGTCTGCTGAATTGAACGTGACGGCGACGTTAACTTTGTTTCTGTTTCCCCTACGGAAGCCGATTTGGTCTAATCATTTCGGGTGAGGGCTTGTGTATATAAAAAAGCTTACAAACACCATGCAAAAAAATATCGATTGAAAAATCTTGAGGGGGCACTATTTTTCAAAATTTCTGATACGATAGGATATAATAATATTATGATTTTAATTGAGTGCCACTGTAATTGCTGGTAAAAAAAATAGATTCGAATGAATGCAGTCTTTCTGGTTTAAACCTTTTAAGGTATACCGTGTAGAGATACTAAATTATTTTTTACGTTTTCACCTTTGGTCAATGAACGTTTCGCTAATCGACGGAATTTGCGAGGCAAATGCTATCGAGAGCACGTCGTTAACCGTTTCTGTGCCGTTGAAAATAGCCTGTACGACTTTGCAGATAGAGAGGTATGCTAATGTGTCCTTTTGCATTTCTGATCATAATACTAAAGACAATCAAACAATCTGGACCACAGCAGCCGACAACATCCCGCTGAGCTATTGTTATGAGTGTCATTGTTCAAATAAGAGTCTCTACAACAGACTTTTGTAGGTGTCTGTGGAAATTTGATATTCGGGTTTAATTATAAGGTTTTAAAACAAAAATATGTGACCGGTTAGAAGTTTTTCTGTTGAACGGTTTCGGGTGGTATAAAAGGAACCATTTTAGACAAAAAAATTCTTACACGGTCATCGATTTTTCTTGGGAAATGCGAAGTACATGTCTGTGTTTTGAAATGGCAGCAGTGTGTGACCTGATGTTGGTGTAATCCATGCACAGCGGGACTTTGGGAAGACTTTGCTGGCTGCTGTGAATCTGGACATTGTTATTTATCATGTGAAATTGTGAGAACGTGAACTCTAAGTTTGTATCTACAGGTGACGTGACGCCGTAAAGCGCGCCTAAACAATCTGGAATCACACCACTAAATAAACTAGGTGTAGCAGACGACGTCAGTGCCGAGACGGTGTTGGCGTCCGAAATGTGGCACTTTGCCTAAATGAGGAGTCACAAAATGTTGACAAGTTGTGTCTTTAAATGAAATTTGAAATTAATCATAATGTTTGGACTAGTAACAAACCATTTGGGTAGTAAAGATTTTTTTCTGTGCCATTTTTGTATAAATTCTGAGGGTTTGGGGGAAACTGGGTGTGGGCGTGTTAAAAACAAGCAAATCTTCGATGCTCTGTAGCTCAAAAAATCAGCCTTCATCATACGACTGTTTCATATTTGTTGAAGAGGTATGGTCCTAATCTTCCAAAAAAATCCAGTTTATGCCGATAAATTGACGTTTGACGAGAGGTCATTTTGTACACAAGTCTATGGGGAGTTTTTTTATTTTTGTGATTCCTTCTACAATTCCAACACTTGTCCCTTCCATTTGGTATATCTTGATACGCCGCTGTCTACAGGGGAGGGTTTAGGCTAACGGGGAATTAGGGCAATGGTAAGAAGATTGGATAAAGATAAAAACGAAACTGAACGTAGACGAACCATGCAAGATATCGGTGTCATTATTTAGCTGGCACAATCGTTTTGTGCATGTGCACTTTGAAATGGTTAAGTATTTAATGCACACCTATAGAACAAGGAGCAGGCTATTTACTAGGCCTTATTTAAGGAATTCGGTTTACCCCCACTTACAGAAAAAGTTCGGCACCTTTGGTAGTTAGTATGGACCCTCTACATCAATATAGGTAGGTAGTTTATCTCCAAATTGTGGTATAACTTTGTCAATAGAGGGCCAATTTACGTTTACACAGGGGTCAAAACTTTTAAAGTCTGACTCAGAGATTTCGAAATTATTATTTTTTTGGTAATAATGAAAAAATAGTCAACTAGACTAAAAGATAGTAACCTAAAATATACAATTCCGAAATTTGAGATGAGTCGTATTTTTCGTTTTGATGACAGTAAACATTTCGGGGTGTCTTACGTCCCATAGGATTATGTGTATACAAAAATTCCAGATCCAAAAATTATATACACTTTAAAAAAGAATAAAATTTTTTGTTTTAACAAAGTTGTGATTTTCTATATGAAGGAATTCGATTATTAAGGCTTAGGCCAATTTCCACACAGTATTAGGTATATGGACAAGCATTATTTCTGTACAGGCAAAAAAACACGATTGTTTGGAAAATTGAGGGCGCCCTCATCAGGAAAATCTCTGAGTCGGCCTTTAAAATGCCCCAATCATGTGAAATGTATTGTCAATTTCTATTCAATTAAGGATTCAAAAAAGTATTAGTTTGTAACCCACGTACGACCATTAGTTGTGGAGTTATAGGGTAAAATGACCAATAAATGGTAAAAAAGGTCAATCTCAATTTGTACAGGTTCACACATTAAAAGTTAATCTGATTATATTTTAAAAATAACTTGCAAAATTATTGCTGGGAAGAGTGACTCCAAAAAGTATAGTTTTTATTGAATTCTGTTAAAAGGGTTTCTTACGGAGATAAGGGTCAAAGAAGGTCAACACCAATTGGATTATGTTGCCCTATGACCTATTTTGGTCGCATAACATGATAACAACCACTGCAGATGGTACAAACTATTCCTATTTTGGACGCATTAAGCTAGATGACAACTTCTATCATTTTTAAAACAAAAATTGGACAACTTTGATTTTGACCCCTGTACAAATAGAAATTGACCTTTTTTTACCATTTTAACCATTTTTATCCTATAACTCTCACAAAACGTTGGTCATGATGGTACAAACTATACATTTTGGAATCCTTACGACTAGACGGACAATATGGCATACATTTTCAACATATTGGCAGCATTTTAAAAGTTTTGACCTCTGTGTAAAACTTAAATTGACCCCTATTGAAAAAGTGACCACCACCAATTTGAGAGTACTACTACCTATGCGTTGATAAAGAGGGTCCATATAAATACCAAAGGTGTCAAACCCTTCTGTAGTGAGGAAGTAAAACAATGATATTTGCCGGGGTCCTAGCTCCTATCACATTTACGTGTAACTACTTTTTTTTCTTCACCAACGTGCCGTAGGGTGTGAAGCTGCGAAGCCACATTGAGGATGTGGCGATGGAAGAGCCATATATTGGTGAAGAAATTCCACTTCGATGGTTACTGTTCGAGCAATCTGTCATGGATCTGTGAAAAAACGGAACAAAATACTTGGACCTAGATCAGGTTGGTGACAATCTTAATTCTTTGTTTGATTCGTTATACGTATTTATATGGTAGTGCTCTGAACATGTTAGGGAACGTACCCAAGGTTAGAAAACAACCTCTCGTGGTTCATAAAACATATCACGATGACAATTTGTAAGAAGATTGACTTGACAATATCTAAATATAAAACAATGACTTCAATATAGATATGGAATCTGATTATGTTCATGAATCACAAAATACACACATTTTTAACAATGCACAAATATTATTATATATATTTCTTACCTAATTACCAACACACAATTATTCAAATAAGAGAGATCAACAAAGTTCTTGTTGGGTGCACACCAAAGTCTGTAGAAGCAGGTTCACATAAAATATTGGCGACACAACAGCGAGTTTCTTGCTGGTGCAGTTCAATAGTTTCGCGTTTTCGCGAAGGCCATTTCCCTCTAGACCGACCGACCGATTGATTTACAACTGTAGACTTGGAGAAATACTGCAGCTTGTCATAACAATAGTCCATTTACACATACTCAGTGCGATAAAGGTGAACTCTTTCTAGAGTAGTCAATGGTATAGAAAAGATGCTGGTATTTTAATGGTAATCTTTGTTTTTCCAAAGGTACAAAATTTTGTGCAGGTCTGACGATTCTGGTGATTTAATGGAATTATACTCCACCTTCTGTCTGACAGATCTATATTCGGTGCTATCTCTTTTCAGCTGGCAATGAAAAATGACGTGAAACAGAATTTCACATGATGCAACGAAACTTGTCAGCAACAAGTTTTGGGAATGTCGCAATCCTTGCAGTCCATTTTAACTTATTCGAGAAATCACCATATTCTGCTTTGGATGTGTTGGTTCTAACATCAAAATTATATTAAGCTATTGTTTTCCTTGACATGTGTTTAATAATCTAGCTTCCTCCCAACACTCGGTGCAGTTCCTTAAATAATTAATATAAAGATACTGTGGCTCCTATCGTTCTCCTGGCCTGCGAACATCTTCTTAACATGGTTTCTAGCGGAAAGGGAACAAGGAAAAAAAAGTCATTCTTGTTGCAAAGCATACTTCCTGTTTTTAGAACATGTAAGAAGATATTCGCAGTCAGAGAAAGTCTGCTTTTTCAAAGTACAGTTTTTTATTAATTATTTTCTACACACAGTAATTTACATGATAAACTTTGCATGATTAATTATATATCACAATAATATAATATTCAGGACTTTTTGGTCACAACCATACAAACCGGCCTACAAATCATAATATGACTCAAAATATTCTCTTATGATGCCTCGTTATAACTATGTTCAGTCAGTCCCACCCCCCCCGATAATGTGCATGAGGTGATCCGGTTAGCTAAATTCTGCTTTAGCAACGCCTGTTTGTATCTCAACGTGGATACGAACAAACTCCAAGAGTATGTTCATATTCATTGCGTAAAGATCCGCTATTGACAAGTGGTTCGTGCCGGTTAAAATATGTGTCATTGTTTAGAACATAAGAAAAGAAGGACCTATCTCAAAACCGTCGATCAACAGGGGGTGATTGTGAAGCAGCCCCTGAATATAAGGTGTCAGTATTCCAGTAGTAACGGCCTTACTCAGAGATTTTGAAATAGTATTTTTGTGTGCAGTAATTACAACTAGTATCAAACTAAAGATCACCGCCTAAAATCCTTAATTCCAAAGTTAGAGATTGATCGGGTTTTTCGTTTTCTAGCAGTACACATTTATGCTCGTAACAAACAGTTCCTAGGATACCGTGTATAACGAAATACTATATATCTCCGCTTAAAGCTGACTCAGAAAATTTTTTGAATATCATTTTTGGTGTAATAATTAGAAAATATTCAACTGGACAAAAGATAGTCACCTAAATGCGCAATTCCAAGTTTGAGACTAATCGGATTTTTCGTTCCAACCATTAAACATTTATGTAAGGATAACAGTGCCATATATACTATGTAAAACAAAAATCCGGACCGGATTTTAATAATAAAGTTTGTTATGTCTATATGAAGGCCTTCGATTTAAGCTTAGAAATATCACACAGTGATTAGTATACCGACAAACCTAATGCAAAAAACCGATTTATTTTGAAACGTTGGAGAGGCCCCCACGGGAAATCTCTGAGTCAGCCTTTAAGTTGCTTGTTTCCAACTTATAGGTCAAGTCTCGAATCTCTGCCTGGAGCAAAGGATATCATTTCAGATCAAAACTCGTTACTATCTGCAGTTCTAAACCATGATCTTGGTGTCATCATCCTGGCCACTTTGGGGGCTATAGAACGCAGGCCTAAAACCTTGTAATTCTTGATCCTCCGCTGGTTGATCCATGTCTCAAGAAAGTCAATTAACCGTATTGTGATGTGGAACCCAGTGGGGTATGTGTGCAACTTGCATAGTTTTTTTTTGCAATTTTGATATTGTCAGTTTCCCTTAAAACCCTAAAATGCCATTTTTTGGCCACTTTCAAAAAATCATGAGGCCGACCTCTGCCTAGTGTTTACAGGGAAAGTGTCCCCTAGATCTAACAACACAATACCGACCGCTACCCTCACCCCTCACCCCCCACTTTTCCTTGCGGTGATGTCAAGTTGTTGGTATTTCCTCCTAGGACGTAAGGGATATGATATATCGTTTAAGGCAAAAGCCCGGTTAGACGGTTTTGTTTGTCACCCTATCACCATTTCATAGTAATGGTAGCATTATATCGGGGCTGTAAGTGTAAAATTGAAAGCAACGAAGAACAGTCACCATCGGATATAAAAATTCAGTGTCCTGATTTTGTCAATTGCCCACATTTGTTATCTTACGAACTGTTGACATGGATGCTTGGTACAGATTGGAAGAAGAAGGTTCCTTGATATCGCCTAATAGACGAGATGTGGAAAGATATTTGGAGAACACGAACAAAAAGAAAGAAACAATGGTTATGTCTTCTTTTCACGTCAAGCATCAAAAGCGCCTCTGCCACTATCAATGGGCAATTAATCTCTGAAAATCCCTTTAAATGTTCACAAAATGTGTCAAGCATATTGGAAGAAAATAACTCCGTGTTCCACCATTATTTCTAGCCCCTACTTTTTACAAGAGTTTTTTGTTAGTACTAAAGAAAACTTACATGCATGCATATAATTTTAAGGAGGCCGCTGGAATCACCAATATTGTGTCCGTCCATTATGGTATAGCGCCACCGGAAGCATAATCCAAATTACCTCTAATTCACTTGGGTGGACCTACGGAACAGCTAAACGGATGGGCGTGCATGTACATGGCGCTCTTCTTTCCGGTCTGTTTCATATTGCAGGACAATTCTGGAATTTTGTATCGGGATCCCGATATTAGTCAATGTCAAAATTCATTCTTGCGACACATAGATATTTCAAGCGTTAACCTTTCACAGATTTCCATATGCAATTGCACAATGCACCGGTGCAAAAATATTTTTTTATATTTTTTTTGGATTCGTGTCAACGAATCCTACAAACGCATTCCACAGCCTGCTGGTAGACACATTCCTCCTCGTTTGATTACACACATTTTCGCTAGTTTAAGTAATTACCGCGCCTTGTTTAGGCTCGATGTTTGCCTCATCGAGGCCAAACTTCACTGCAAACGCAATAGTGATGCATTCAAAAAACATGTTCAATAACTATAATTGAGAGATAACTTCTGCGCCAAAATGCCTCCAGAATGCATATATTGGTGCGGTTTCTTACCCAAATAATGGGCGCGTTTTCTTTTACCAAATATGGCTTTTTCCAACCAGTCCTGAGAATATATTCAGATATTACCGTTACTTCCCCCTGCGACGCCTAACCTCTGCAATTCCATCGGTTAGCAAGAGAGGGTGTAACGTAAATCAGTGAAAGAGTCCGTGTCAGGGCTCCAGCTTTTGGCCTATGGGATCAAGTAAACAACGGGTGCAGGTCGATTCGGTCCAGTCAGTTGGCGGACCTAAAATCATATTACCCTGCCTAAACGTAGTGTTTCCAAAATGCAATTTAACATGTTTATTACGTCCACTGTGAAATCCGACCGGGTTTAAGATTTTGTAGATTTGAGATATCACTCATAAAGGGGAATGTTGATATTTTTTTATATCATCTGACCCTTGTAAAATGTTATGAACAATAGTATCAACCGCTGATCTTATTCTAATTACCCGTACCACTGTGTAACAATACATTGTTATATATACGGAAAGGAATAACATACTGCCAAAGTTTTAATTTAAAACTAGTTTTGTTCCTTCCCAGACGGGTTCTTCAACAGGTTAATGGCTCGTGCAACAAATGGTCTCCAGCACACAGGGTGATCCCAAACCCAAACTACGAATTTCGAAAATGGCGTTTTTTTTTTTCCCCTTTTTTTGCTGACGAGTCCATGAGTTGAATGGAAATGTCCCACAGCCAACAGCGCTTTCGTCGGGTATGAGCGAACAAACTAATTCATATAACGTCCGATCTTTTGTTTGTGTTGATTTATGTTGCAGTTTTTGCATAAAAAATGACGACGTTGTTATTTTCATTTTTAAAACACACCTATATACAAATATTAAAGTGCTTGTTCCGATTTAGTGTATTGTTCTCTACTTGATATGAGAGCCTAGCACTTGCACATTAACCCCATCACGTTACCATTGAACAAACTTGCGTTTTGATGGTAGACGCAATAATGAATGTTGCAAAGCCCATTCAATACTTTGCTAATATATTGATGGTTAACCACAAACGGCGTTTTTTTGTTGATATCTGGGAAGGAAATGGATTTGAGGGGTCAAAATTTCCGGACGACAATGAAAAAACACGGCCTTTCATCTGAGATTAAAATCGATCTACTTCGAGTAAATAGGGGTGCCAAGATGCATGGAACACCCACCTTTAACGCCATATGAGTGCATAGTAAAATATATCACGAGGACAATTTTGAATTTCATCTTCACGAAATGGAACACCAAAAATTTGTCTACGTGATATATTTTTACTATGCAGGCATTTAAGCAGTCATATTGTTTTATACAACGAATCCAAGATTATTACCACAGTGCAGTGCAATGGTAACAACTATTGCACAAGCTCAATCGCGCAAGAGTTATATAATATTATTATTGATATTAAGGAAATCGTTTTGTTTAGTATTTAGCAACTATGCGATAATATTGTAAAACCGCTCCTGACACTGAATTTAGGCAGGTAATGGTATGCGAGCAAAATTAGCAGGTAACAGGAAAACGTCGGACAAAATACAGGCCGGGAGGCAACGGTTAAGGGTCGTAATCCCGATATCCTATGAAAAATGACAGTGGGGTTGTTATCCGTGTCCTAACCCTATCACAACTAAAGATCACCAAAGTCACTGTGTTAATGAGAAAATGCCTAAGTCCAGAAAAGTAGCGATGACGTCATCAAACCAAGAATCATATGGGCACGAAATCGCTGGACGGGCCAGCCGACACCCCGTAGGTGCTATCCCGGGTCATGGGGCTGGGGCCGAAGGGCCTGGGTTCGAATCCCACCGAATTTGAGACTTTTCTTGTTCCCGTCTTCCCTAATCCTTCAGTTCCTCCAGGCGTCAGGGTTAGGGTTAATGTCGTCCATATGAGTGTACTATTTTAGTCGTATGGGATTTTATCCGGACGTGGGTCAGTTATAAATTTAGTTATATAACTATAGATTTGAGGGTCGAAAAAGGTGTGGGCATAGACAGTAAGTGTGCATGAGTGGGGGCTGTACTGCACTTCATTCTTTGGAAAGGGAACAGGCTGTCAAACGTTTGGTTCAGAGCAAATTTGGGACTAGAATTGAATGTTGTGTGTTGAAGTCTTCTCTAGGGCCGAAAGTTGTGGTTTTTGTGCCACGATTGTGAGCAAGTTATTTCAAGAAATGAAGTACAAGGGTGGAATTATCATATTCCTAAATGTGTTATCATATCGAGGAAAAAAGTAAAAGAGTGGGCTTAAATGGTATCAAGAGAAGTGGTGGATAAATACAAAATTATTTTTTTTGGAGTCATCTGAAATATTGGTGTAGTCGGGTGAGCCATCTGTAAAGTCTGCTCAGCGATTTTTGCAAATATAATTTTTGTGTATTTATGAAAATAGTCAAAGAGAAAACTAAAGATAGTCACCTAAAATGCCCAATTCCAAAGTTTGAGATGTCACGGATTTTTTCGTTTCCATGAGGTAAACATTTATGATAGTATACAGTGCCATAGGAAACTCTGTATAACTAAATTTCCGGATCCGAAATTTATAACAGAGTTTGTGATTTTCTATAGGAAGGACTTCGATTTGAGCTTAGCTATTTTACACAGTGGTTAGTATATGAACGTACAAGCATTATGTATATGCAAAAACACAATTTTTTAAAATTAGGGCGCCCTCCTCGAAAAATCTCTGAGTCAGCCTTTAAGTCGTAGTCATACAATAGTTGCTTGATGAAGCTTGATGAATAAACTCCTAGAAGCTTTCACTAAGGAGATGGGTGCAATCACGATGTGAAGTTGTTGTAGGTGCGAAGAAGAAAAATGTGCAAGTAAAAACAACCACAACCACTTATAGTTGCTGGTGAGTAGCAGTTGGTTGCATCACCCTCACCGCTGGGAGGGCCACTGACTGGAATGTTGCAACTGATGGCGCTGTCACTGCTTCCAGCGGGAGTCTGTTCCATATTGGGATGGTGCGACTGAAGAATGAAAATTTATATGAGTCTCTTGAAGCTTGAACTGGGTGATAACGAAGGTAGTGACTTGATCTGCCTGGTAGTGGGTGAAGGTTAACACAGGGTGGAAAATTGACATTCACGAGTTTGTAGTGTATCTTGTAGTACATGGTACATTGGTTTAATGTTCTCCGTGTAGCTAGTTGGTCAAGGTTGAGCTGATGAAGTAGACTGGTAACACTTGCTTTCCTGTCATACACACCACAAATATAGCGGACAGCCTGCCGCTGCACTGCCTCCAATGAATAGATGTTTTTCACTGTATGCGGACTCCAAGCAGCTGCTGCATACTATAGTTGAGGGCGAACTAATGCTTGGTATGCCTTTAACCTGATGTTTTGTGAGCATGGTCCCAAGTTTTGTCTGATGATCCCTAGAGTGCTACAGGCCTTGGATTTGATATTGGTGATATGTTTATTCCACAACAGGTCACTGGAAATGGTGACTCCAAGATATTTATGGCTTGATGTTCTTTCTATGACTTGTTGAGCAACATTGTAATGAAGAGGCTGGGTTTGGTCTTGCGAGTAATGGTGAGGAGTTGGCACTTGGAGGCGTTGAAGCTCATCTGCCAAGTATCTGCCCATTGAAACACTGCATTGAGATCTTGTTGTAGTATATCATGGTCAGCTTCCCCTTTAATTTCTCTATACAGGATGCTGTCATCAGCAAACAGTCTAATGTTGGATTTCACTCCATCCACGATGTCATTTATGTAAACCAAGGAAAAGTGTTGGTCCCAAAACCGATCCCTGAGGCACGCCTGATTTAACTAGCGACCAGGGAATGTGCTCCATTGACACTGATACACTGCTCCCGGTTGTTAAGGAAGGCTTTGATCCACCTCAGCGTGTTTCCTCGAATTCCATAGTGATGAAGCTTAAGGGCTAACCTCTGATGCGGAACTTTGTCGAACGATTTACTTAAATCCAACAGGTGTACAAGTCTTCCAGAGCATACTATCAGTACTCCTCAAACATCAGATGATTTCAGTAAGTAACCACAAAACAAACAACACCCCCCCCCCCCCATGTATATAGAACACAAAGTTCACCAAAGAGTGTTACAAATACTGCATGTAGGAAGGGACTTCTGCTGTTGGTTGATTACGATAAAGTATTATCGTGTTGTAGTAAAGGTGAAAAGAGTCTGGAAGAAGTAGTGCGTGATTTGAAGACAACTGGGCTAGAGGTATAGAATACACATTTTGTGTCCAGTGTCCTTGCGATTCCGATCAACGTCACTTTCTCTGTCTAGAGGATGCCTCACACGTGTAATTGTACCTTGCTCCGAGGGCTCCAGAGTCCCTACAGACGACATTCAAAGACAATTCATGGATAAGCCAACTGAATCGGTATGTTCTTTGTCATTTTTTCATAGATAATGTCTCCAGGATTGCAGAAAGGAAGAAGCATGTGTTTGTTGTAACTTTAAAAAATCATCCAAATTATGGTTGTAGTTCGATAGCCAATTAAAAACAAAATCATATTTACAAAAGGTGACAAAAAAAAAAAATGAACGTGTTATTTTAGAATGAAAACAAAACTGAGTGAAAAACAGAAGTCCGTAATGGATCTATTTAAGCCTATCGGCATGTCACTCCTCAAGTGCTTGTTGAGGTATAGACGTTTCCCGAGCGGTCAAAATAATGATTTTCTTGCCAGAAAGTAGAGACTTGGTAGAGTACACTTTCTGCTCATGACATAATGCATGAATTCGCCATATTTAGTAATCTTCCCATCATTGTTGATTCCAGTTATGATTGAGTAAATTTCAAATGACAGCTCCCTTGATAAAAAGATCCGTGTTTCATGAATTTCAAAATCAAATTGACGTTTGAATTCTCTTGCAAGCAGTATTATCTCACGATCCTTCAATCGCATTGAATCAGCCAACAGGTCTTTCGAATTCAAACTAAGCACGTTCGAGACTGGAGAGTTTTGTGTTTATTTACAAATTTTGCCGGTTATCGTTACTGTTTAAGGGACATAATGGCATGAAAAAAAAATGAATAATGAAAAGGACCCTTACTGAAATCACTTCCACGAGTTTGAAAACAATTTGGATGTTTACATTCTGTAAAAACAGTAAGAGTTCCAGGGGGGAGGTGGCAGTTTGTGGCAATTTCTGGAACATACAAGAATGCTGACATTACTGCCAGCATTTACCAAACTTGAAAGCATGTTGTCATCAGCTCACAGACCATTGCTTTTGTATATGTGCTAATCCCGGATAATCCATCTTTCATTTGCCAGATCAAATCTTGACTACAAGCCTAAAGTACAATGCCTGAATCCCGGTCTGAATGCTTCTTCTTCGTCTCTTGGATACTTCTCAACATTCCATGCGGAATCAGACGAGAAGGGTGTGAGTGCGCAGTGGTTTAATTAGTCTCTGACTTGGATGTCCTGATGTCTGAAGAAATCAGTGATTTTCTGTTTGAATATGTTGTTATCTTCAATCGTCTGGATATCTGATGTTAATGAGTTCCAGTCTTTCACCGTACGAGGAACAAATGAGTACTTAAATGAGTTTGTACGGGCTGAGATAGGTATATATGAACTTGATGAAGAGCGTCTAGTTTGACGAGTAGCCGGGCGCAGGTAGTCCGACACCGGAATGGCCAAGTGGCCCCTTATGGCTTTGTGCAATATATTGACCCGAGATATTTTCCTCCTTGTTGAGAGCATATCCCAATCTAGCCCACGTATGAGTTCTGTGGCACTTGTGGTCTGTTTGTAATCGTTTGTCACCATACGAGCAGCTCTTCTATGAATTTGGCCTATCTCATGTATGTGTTCTTTGGTGAATGGGTCCCATACACTGGAGCAATATTCAATTGTTGGTCTCACTAATGTGAGATGGCACTTGCTTGGTTTCTTTGGTACATGAGGAAAGGTTCTTCTGATGGAAACCAAATGGTTTTATTTGCAGATGCAACAGATTTATTTCTGTGTGAGTTCCATTTAAGATCTTGAGAGATTTCCACCCCAGGTAAGAGTGCGAAGATGTTTCCTGCAATACCGTACCTCCTAGACTGTAGTTAGTAACTATTGGTGATCTTGATCCAGCGACCCTGAAGACATAGCATTTCTGTGGGTTGAATTGCATTGCCATTTCTTATCCCATACAGAGAGTTGTTTAAATCGTCCTGTAGTCTAATGGTGTCGTGGTCAGAAATTATATTGGAATACAAAACACAATCATCTGCAAATAAACGAACTGTAGAGGTAATATTGTCCGGTAAGTCATTAATGTAAACTAAAATAAAAGTGGTCCGAGCACTGTACCCTGGGGGACTCCAGATTTAACTTTGACCCATTGAGAATGTTCACCCCCTACTACTACCCGTTGCTGTCTATCCTGAAGAAAAGAAGAAATCCATTATTGATGTTACCAGATATGCCATATTGCTGTAATTTGAGGAGAAGACGGTGGTGGGGTACAGTGTCGAACGCTTTCGAGAAGTCCATAATTATCATGTCGGTTTGTATGCGTCTGTCAAATGAAAAGAAAAGGTCATGCATGGTTTGAATTAGCTGTGACTCGCATGAGTGGCCTCGTCTGAACCCATGTTGGTATTAGTGATGATGTGTAAGTTCAAGATGTTTCATAATTTGTGAATGGTAGCACATGTTCTAAAAGCTTGCAACACACACTTGTGAGGGAGACTGGCTATAGTTCTCCGCACGGGTACGATCCCCTTTTTTTATATTGGAGAAATGTTGGCATTACGCCAATCCTCTGGTAATTCTCCAGTATCCAAGGATGCCTGGAAAATTTTTGTAAGTATAGGAGCCAGTTCATGGGAAGCCTCCTTCAGCATTTTTGGGGAAATATCATCAACCCCTGCGGCTTGGTGGGGTTAATTCTTTCAGAAGCTTCTCAATTTTTTTTTTTTCTCTGGGTGTGGATTGTTAATATTTGGATATTCTTGGGTAAACACATTGTGGGAATATCGGAATAGATTGCATGTTCTCCTGTGTGAATACTGATTGGAATTGTCTGTTCAGAATCTCAGCTGTTTGGTATTTTCTGCTATAGCACCCCGTTGTTCTTTTAGTGCAGTAATACCAGTGGTATCCTTCTTGATATTTTTTATGAAGGACCAAAATTGCTTCTTTGACTCAAGACAAAAATTTCTCACATACTTTCTGTAAGAAAACCTTGTTAACCTGGGTGTGTCCTTTCTTAGCATTCTGAACTTATCCCAGTCTGAGCCACTTCCACTTTTACGGGCCCTGTTAAAGGCTCTTTGTTTGCGTCTTTGGAGTCTCTTCACCTTTGGATTTATCCAAGGTGTTTTGTTTTGTCTGCTAATAACCTTAGATGGAATATTCTTATCCATGGTGATTTTTAAATGTGTTTTGAAATTAATACACATCTCTTCCCAGAATTAGATTAGGCTTCTGCACTACAAAACTCGTCACTGAACTTGGTTAAGTCAGATTTTGATGCCAGGCATGTTAGCTTTGCTATATATGTAAGCTTTATGGGGTTTTTGTTTGAAAACCTTAGGATACGTATTTATCACCAGCACAGGGATTCCATCGTGATCACTTAAACCAGGAATCAAAGAAGATTTTTCAACTAAAGTAGAATTGTTGGTGAGAAATATGTCAAGAATATTATCCCGCGGGTTGGCTCGTAAATTGCCAAGATGGAAATCATTTGCAAGATCTAACATTGCCTAACAAATACCTCTGACATTAGAACCAGTACGGATAGTTTGTGATTCCCACTGTATATCACCAAGATTGAAGTCTCCTCCAATCCAAATATGGTCTTTATGAGATCCTTTGATTTTGGCTAAGGACATTAGACAGCTCATTCATATAATTGGGGTCTTTTTGATTTGGTGGTCATAAAAAGCTCCTAATAGTCAGGTTTTTTTACATCCAACTAATTGAATTTGAATCCAAACTATCTCACAGTCTGTATCAAGATCAATCCTATGGGCACCGACTAAATCGTCTTTGAATGCAATAAGAACTCCTCCATATGAGGCTTGCCTGTCCTTCTGACAACTGTATAGCCTGCGGGGAAGATATCTTCCGCTTTTCACCGGGAATTAAGAGGGATTAAAGCCAGGACTCACAACTATAATAATATCAGGTTTGTGATTGTGTCGCAAAACATGCTAGATACAACTGTAAAATTCTATCAGGGATGTGAACACCTGTTTTCTGTTCCAGAAATTGCCACCAATGCCACCTCCCCCCGGAACTCTTCATGTTTTTTTTTTTACTGTTTTTACAGAATGTAAACATCCAAATTGTTTCAACACTGTGGAAAAGTGAGTCGTTAAGGGTCCTTCCTATTGGTCAAGTTTTTTCATGCCACGATGTCCCTTTAAGAGCTGGATCTACCAAGCGGTTGTGCGACACTCTTACCATTGCCAAAACACAATCAGACAGGGCCGGCCGAGAATGTTGGCACAAATCTCTCGATTAGCTATTAGATTTAAACTAGCCGTAGGATCAAAATTAAGCGGGAGGGAGATATAGATAATATATTAATTCTGAGGAATTAATATATCACTGACAGTGCTAATGAATGTATATTTGTGTGACTCCATTTCTTTATTCCGTCATTGATTTGTGTGTCATAATTGAACACAAGGAAAAGTCACACAAATATACCTCAGTTAATCTGATCCTCTACCTCAAAGCTGAGATTCGTATGTGTGCTAATATCGATTTAGACAAACATCAACGTTTGCGTTCGTATGATGGATATGTCGGGTGTGATTAAAACCCAAAAATGTATTTTGATTCTTACATTTTAGAAAAGAAAGAGGTCTACTTGAAGATGTTATGACGGAGAAGTACCTGATGGATGTTGCCGATAAACTTGGATTGATTGGTATGCTCTTGCCAATCGTTTGGGATTTACACAGGCACAGGTTGAGAGATTTATTGGCGACAACCAGTATCAAATGATCGGTCAGATCCACAACATGTTGGTGAATTGGCGACAAAGACAACCGCCAAGAGACATCGATGCAGCTATTTGCGCGCTAGCAGCTGGTATGGAAAGATGCCACCACCTGGACCTAGCTGATTTTGTTCGCACTCTACTGGAATGAACAGTGCAAACGTAATGATGCGGAATATAATATCAATAACTGTAGTGTACATGATATTCCGTCCCTAGTTGGCCATGGGACCAAAGGAAACTTGTTCATTTTGATTACATACTTCGTAGAAGTAAACCATTTTTCCACTATAAATAATATAATATTATATTACCATTTATTGGTATGGTTAATTGGAAAGGTTGCACACTTTCATGAAAATAATAAAATGCCATCTCCATTTTTTCTTTTCTAATATCAGTGATCAAGGGACATCCACTATGCGGCAATTGACTCAAGCAAATATGGGGTTATTGATAAGTAAATCCACCTTGTATTCAGCGGACAACGCAAAAAAAAATTCAGATCCCTTGTTTATTGGAAACGTGCAGCGCCATTGTTACTGTCCCTGCAGTGAAATATGTCAGGCGTTGTAGACTCGTTATCCCCATCCCAGTTTAGGGTAAACGTTTTACATAGAAGTCCCCAGTACGCGCAAATGAGGTTATGCCATTGATTCCGTCATGCTCTGTATGATGTTGTTCCGTCTTGCAGGACGGAAATCAATGACATACTCATTTTTTCTTGGGACTTCTTTATTGAAACGTCTACCCAGTTTGGATTGGGCTGGCCTCGTTCGCGATTAAAATAACTTTGAGTTCTACTGTGATTCAATTATTTTGTCAGCATATTTTTCACACAATCATTTTATTGAAAAAAATAAACTATGTGAAAAGAACTCATGGTGGATAATTTTGCTTGGTAAGCTAGTGACCTAAGATCTTTGCCGCAGAACCAAGATCCATACTTATTGTTGGACCCTCCTTTCTATTCAATTTACCACTATGTTTATGAAAAATACAAAGA
Organism: Ophioderma brevispina; assembly: GCA_023653785.1. NCBI lineage: Eukaryota > Metazoa > Echinodermata > Ophiuroidea > Amphilepidida > Ophiodermatidae > Ophioderma > Ophioderma brevispina. The sequence continues at coordinate 15,155 of JAMKCH010038695.1, read as the reverse complement.
GGGTGTCTGCGACGCTATGCTACCAACACGGTCAATTGACTAGAAATGGGGTTAACGCGGCAAGTTACTATAACTTAAGTTTGGTTTCTGCATCAAAGATGTTAGGTCCCAGTCCGCCAAACAACTTTCTTCCTTTCATGATTTTTTGTTCATCTTTGTTTCCTTTCGGAAAAATTATGAAATATCGGTCAAAGTTAATTGAACGCACTATAGAAGCCTGAGGTTTATTTATTCCTGAAAGAGGACAAGTATCTGTGCTTTGCGTCATGAAAAAAAATAGCTCAATCTTAATCGGGTGATGAGCCCCTGAAAATCTTTTTCAACTGATGGGTAATAACAATGGCCTCTGTACTTTCAAGATAAAAGTATTTTAAGTGCTTTTATCCTCGTCACCGAGCGGATTTTACTGGATATCAACGAGCTAATTCTTTATTTTATTAATTTTAAATTATTTATTAACCATATTTTGACAGGGGAACCTACTCAACAGGTTGATTTTCAGTAGGGCCATGTGTACGCATATAAAAGTACATATACATAAAACATATTTTTTTAAAGTATAGGCATCATTAAAATTGAAAATATATAACTACCAACAACATATGACAAAATTTGAAATTGAAACGAATACATAAATTTACATTGTAAAAATACATAATTAAGCAACTCAGAGTACCACCAATTGAGGGAGTATTAGATTGTACACAGAAAATATGTAAACTTCACATGTCATGAGAGCACAAATCCCCACAACAATCATTAATTAGAAGGATCCAATGAACGAGAATGATAATTTGGTAAATCACAAACAAAATCAACCACGACCACAAAAACAAATGGTGGTACAGTTCTCTTGTACATAATATTAGTCAAAACATCTCCACGTATTTTCATTGATGGCAATCATGTCAACAAGTGTTTAAATTTGTTGCAGATTGTCGATTATGTCTGCTGGTATATATCATTCCAAGTTACTGCGCCTTTACACAGAAATGAATTTTTACCATAATTAGTTTATACATGGAACAAACAGTTGGACCAGACATACTGTTCCTTGTGCTTTAATTTATAGAAGTAACTTTAGAATAACTTTGCTACTCGATTCAATGCAGCATGATGTAATCGGCACTGATATTTAGGAAAGAAATTGTTGATCACATTTTATTTCATTTCAATAAATGTGCAACTTTTGCACTTGACATACCCCAGAGTAGTAAAAGGTATATTAGACAATAATAATTGCGCAGAAATCGGTTACTACGCCCGATATGCGTAACCAATGCCTTATGCAAGCATCTTTCTCTCTTTGATCCCATGGAGTACGAGGAAAATCTGCCGATCGCCGCAAAAAGGGAGAAAGCGTTATTTTTCTTGGTAGAGCAATTTTCCACTAAACCTAAGCGGGGAACCGCTCCGTCAGGGCTATAATTGTATATGACTATTGTAGTTTGAATCATTGGTTAGGTGGTTGGTTGTGCTGCAGATTAGTGAAAATAATCAAATGGAATCTGCATTTTGGGGTACAAGAATGAAAATTGCCAGATAGGTTCGAGTGAAACCTACTCAATTTTTGATATAGACCCAAAATTAGTTTTCCAAGATGGCTGTCAAAAGCTTAAAAAACTAAATACCCCCTTAACAAACAATATCTAGTAGATATTTAGCTCTTTTTACCTAAGAAGATGAAATAGTGTTTGGACATCCTTAACGATGGACCCTGCAAGCTTTTAAATGGCCGCCAAAACCAAAATGGCCGCCATAAGATCTGTAAAAATTGGTATTTTACAAGTAATATATGTATTATAAACAATTGTTTTAATAGCGTTAACACTTGCATATCAATAAATTAAGCCCAAGTCTAGCAAATATGGCCACAATACAATAAAAATGGCTTGCCATTTTTGTTGAAAATGATGATCAGGTCTGCCACTGTGGATTGTGTTTGATTACGCGCACAAACGTAATATATATTTAAACGATCGTACCATTACAACTACTATCATGCTGGGGGGACTAAAACTATTAACAATTTTAGGATATAACCCCAAATTATTTTTTTTCCATGATGGCCGCCAAATTCAAATGGCAGCCAAAAAACTAAATACCACCTTAATAAGATATCTCGTTACAGTACAATAATTGAGCTCTCTTTTACCTGAGAAGACATTTCTTAACGGGACATTTTGTGATCCGCATCCTTGTCCCCTATCACCCCCCCCCCCCGACTACCTCAATAAAGTTGAGATTTCCATATATCTGAGCCGGGTGCAAAAAGCTTAGTGCAAATTCGGTCATGTCGTAAGAAATTGGCAATTTTGTATTTTTGTCCGTAAACGGACAAAAATTAAGAAAATATAGTAACAGTGGCCTATGGGACGTGGGAAACGAGCATTTGCTCATACCACAAAACCGCAAAGTCGGGATCAGCTAAAAAAGTGTGAATAAGCTGTTCTCAATGAGATCTAGATGAACAATGAATAGAAAAGAGTGATAGAATCACAAAATGAATCTTTAAAATGTGCCCCTGCACGTTTTTGCCAGAATGGCCGCCAAAAAAAACTGGCCTCCATGAGCGATGTAAAATTGGTTATTTACAGATGGATTATATATTTTAAATACAATTTTTTAAATTCTTGTATATGTGTGTAACATTGCATATCAATTAAATTGAAGCCAAGTCTAGCAGGTATGGCCACTAATAATTAAAAATGGCCACCATTTTGTTGAAAACTATGATAAGCTGCCAAGGTGATTGTGTTGATGACGCCGCGCCACAACGTAATATTATTATATTTAAAGGATTTACCATTACAACTATCTGCTTAGATACGCATTTTCTACGACATTTGGCCCAATGTAATGTACATGCCAAATCTGCCCGACAACATGTACAATTTCCTTGGAACCGAACAAGAGTTCAGTTCTTGACAGGTTTTGGATGCTATAACAATGGCGACATGATGGTTTCCCACACCCGTGACCTTCCTGTTGCTCGTCTGATCCACCCCAATCAGATGAAACTTTTATTGGAGGGGCATGAAGTAATGATTGTCCCCAGACGAGTTCTTCCTTCCTTGCTTGAGAACTAAGGGTTCTTACAAATTACATTAAGAGAGCTAATGTTGAATGGTGTCTTTTGACGTGTAAATCTTCTTTGCAGATCACCCTTGTCAGTCGCGAAGCTGGTTCTTCCATTTGGCTTTGGTGTCACCCGTCATTCCTTATGGAGACATCCATAGGTTATCTGGAACAAGCAGGGGCTTTAACCCTGGTTCAAATTGGTGCCATCATGAAGCCGATATAAGACTTATTACACAGAGCACAAGCATCAACACGCGGATGCCAGAGAGTGGTGCTTCGAACAGTAGATACTGATGTTCTCGGATTGTCATTAGCTCTGTTTCCCCAGATCAACCTTAATGAACTATGACTGGCATTTGGAACAGGGAAACATTTTAGATTCATAACAGCCCATCATCAGGGTACATCATTCACTAATGGGTGCGACTAGAGACCATTCTTCATGAAGAAAGGAAGGAAACGGCATGGGAGACCATATAGATCGTTGCAGAAATAGTATAGACACCTAGAAAATGCCGCTACAGAACAGACATTACAAGAGCACATGATAACACGCAAAGCGAGCAGCGTACCAGGCCTGCATTTTAAAATCGACAATATTTGTTTGCAAGAGCATAGAATCATTCATCCTGACGTTCTACTGCAAGGAACCCACACACTTGTCACGCTTCAGCTGAGAACAGCATTAAATAATGCATTGTTAAGATCATTTATCGCATCATAGTCATTATACTAACCGGTAATCCAGAAACAATCGCCTGTTGCTACAGCCCTACAAATGAAAATTCTAATGATCCTAATTTTGTTAGGTTTTATTCGGATCTCCCTGCTACCGTTTCTTCTGTACCAACACACAACTTGATATCATTGGAGGCTACTTCAATGCCCTACTTGGTTCGAAAAGGCAACTTGAACGTGCCTTTGGCCTAAAGCAAGCAACAAGAACGGTAAACATCTGACAGACTTCCTAGAGCAACACAATCTAATTGCTACCAGTTAATATGTTTCCAAACGGTCCTGACAGGCTCAGTAGTTCAAAAACACCTGGCCCCGGCTTTCATGTAAGCACAAGCTTTTGCAAGAGCAACTTGTTGAGTTCTGCAATTAATCTCTGATGGGTAATAAACCAAAGGCATTTTCCATCTCATAATTCCTTTCCCAAAGAAAGATGATCTCCAACAGCCTGGAAACTACAGAGGCATCTCCGCAAAGGTCTACAACTCGCCTTTTCTCAATTGTATAACTCCACAACCAAAATGGACAGATCTACCCTACCACGGATTCCTGCACTTGAGTCTCCAAGAAAAGAGCATGTATAGTCTTTGTAGACTTCTCAAAGGCCTTTGATAGTGTAAACCCGAAGGCAATGATGCACATTCTATTTGATTATGGACATGGTCAGAGAGTTTTAAGGTCCGTTCATACTTCCAGGGCAATTGAATTGCGTGACAGAAATTTACTGCCAATGTCGAGTCACTTCCGCTGCACTCCTAATCGATTTACTGCAGGTCAACCCAGGTCACTGCAGGTCACGGATTGCAGTAAACTTGCGATGGATTGCAGGAAAATTGGCATACTGCACCAACGACTGCACCCCACTGCACATTCTTGCTGCATCACAAGTAAAAATAATTTTAACTTCGTTGCAGTACTGCATTGCGTTGCAGTACTGCAGTGATTGCAGTAACGATTTTGGTAGGCTTCATGCAGCACTGAGTACTGCAATGCAGTGAAGTATGAACGGACCTTAATAGCCATTGGCGTAATGTACGACAATCCAATAAGTTTTGTACCAAGCAATGGACACACCGAGGAATTCACTTCCACAGCAGGAATTCTTCAATGTGCCATTGTTCCTTTTATTGTGGTCGACTATGTATTGCTCCAACCAGCAGACACCATGAATGATAAGGGGCTATAACTGGCAGAAGATCTGGACATCAAAGTCAAAAACACTTGACCAATAGGAACTATACTGCCGGGCTATACTGACGATGTTGAACTGACAGAACTGATATATCTGTCCAAGACCTACTCATTTGAAGAGTCAACTGCTAAGGACTAATGCTGAATGCAAAGAAGAAAGAATGCATGATTATCAATGAAGAGGAAGATCCTCCTCCTATCTGTGCAATGAATGGCACAACTATCAAAGTTGAAGATTTTAAATATCTGGGGTCCTATGTATGTATGTAGAAATTATGTTAGTCTATCTACATGATAGCAGAAAAGACTTCTTGACAAGAAAAGGACAAGCATGGAGTGCCTGCAAAAAGCTTGATCATATGGAAGTCTGATGTAACCAGAGTAACTAAAACTGCCTTCTTCAAGGCCTGTGTGGAAAGCATCTTATAGTGATGTGCAGAAACATGGACTATGAAGAAGGAATTCCAAAACCAGTTAAAGCCACTATCAGCGATTTCTTCAAAATGTAAACCAATCCCGCCCGCTATTTTTCATCAAAGTCCATTCTTTAGCACTATAGCGTGTCAAAAAAATGCAATCCTCTAAATTGGTGCCATAAGTTCAAAATCCTTTTAAAAATTTTGTATAATATTCATAAAGCCTAATCTTTTCTCCACATATCAGTGGCATGGGGGCAGTGTCGCATCTGAACCGACAGAAAATGGGTGGTGTCCAAGGGCCCGCCTTTGGGCCCCTGATGGGGTCCAGGGGCGAAGCCGTGGTGGGGATCCAGGGGAAAGCCAGTGTCTTCTGAAGGCCTAATTCATTTCGATTTTGTAAAATTTACTTGTCGCACGATATTGACTATTGAACATTAGACCTACACTTTGCCGGTGGAAAGTAATCATAGTCCGGCAGGTATCATAGTCCGGGATACACTATACGCAAACAGAATAAAAAAAAGCGTGAAAAAAACCAATTGCTGCGTGAAGAGTCAACTTAACTGAATCGATTGCCCTATTGTTCACAATTGTCCCGGACTGTGAGGACGGCGGACCATATCTCCTGCCACACCGGCAATCCGGCCTGTAAGTGCCAGACCTGAATTCTTCAGTGAACCGAAGGGCTCATCTCAGCCCGAAGAAATCGTACCCCGCGGCTACGGCACGGCCACTACTGTTCGAATATTTCATTCTGAATTGCATTCATTTCCGAGCATGTTTCAGCGAACGAAAAGATTGCGAAATTTCAACTTCCGTCTTCGCATGTTTTGTTGCATCATGGGAATTTGTCAAGGACAATTCTGTTGCAAGTTATTTTTCCTTGCCACAGTTGACAAGAGATTTCACCCAGTGTATGACCTCTCAACAGAAGGGGGAGAACTTGCATAAACATTTGATGTATATAATCTTATGTTATCTGGAAAGTCGGAGAATTGTCAGAGTGCACAAAATTTGGTGCCCTTGGAAAAACAAAGGTAACATTAGAATACCGCCGGATTGTGTTTTTGCCAGTGCGCTTACAAAACTTAGATTAGATTTGTGTCGGCAAAAAACACCATAAATTCTGGAGCACACACACACGTGTGTAACAGCGTACTCCAATCCAATCCAAATCCAAATTTTTCAATAAAAACTAGGCTGAATTTTTTTATTTGCTCCTATACGAAATTAAAAATTCACAATGTTTGGGGGGGGTACCAAAGAAACATTTCTCAGCTTAATCCTTTCAGATAGGGGTATTTTTGATGGAAAGCTTTACTCAGGCAAATCAGTACTTTCGCATTTTTCGGGACCCTATATGTGAAATATCTTGTTGCACCTTTAATTATGCTCGATCTTATACTACCTTTGATACCATCGATCATGGCATCCTACTCAACCATCTGGAGCACGGCTTTGGTTTCATTCTTACATAACTGACCGTTGTTTTAGAGTTTCAGTAGATGGTTTAATGTCTAAAAAAATATGGGCTGAATTATCACATGTATGCAGCAGATGTTCAGATTTACTTGTCTCCATACAATATGACCAGACTCTGTGACATCAAAATAAAGATTGGTTCTGCTGAAATTATACCTTCCTCTCATGTTACATCTCCTTGCAAATCTGTTAACTTTCTACTGTGGAACCTGGCTAGAATTCGCCGTTTCATCAACCAAGATGCAAGTTCTAATGCTATGCGGGCACTTGTTTTATCTAAGTTACACTATGGTAATGCACTTCTTTCTGGTTGCAGACAAAAGATATTGCTCGTCTACAGCGCCTCCAAAACCGTGCGGTCCTCATAGTTTTCCAAGAGCTTCCAAGTCCCACGCCACCATTCATCATCCCCTTTGTTAGACTCTTTACACTGGATGGTTACCCAATGACAAACGCATTCAATTCAAAGTTGTCTATATCTACAGCACTGAATGGTCTGTCACCTATCTTCAAGATTGCATCACCATTTATATTCCATCAAGGCAAGGCCTCCGCTCAAGTAGGGACAATTCTCGCCTTGTTATTCCAAGTAGTAGAGGAAGGACGGGTGATGGATCTTTCAGTGTCTACGGCCCAACTCTCTGGAATCAATTACCACTTACCATCAGGTCAGCCCCACAGCCCAGTCTTTCAAACAAGGTTTAAAACCTACCTGTACTAAATTTTGTTGTATTTTCTGGTTGTTGTTTATGTATCCCTGTTATTATATTTGTTCTTTTGTGAAGCGCAATGATCACTTCCTGGAATTGCGCTATATAAGCATCATTAAAATAAATAAAATGGTAGCTTGCCAACTTTTTGGTACGCAATCATTTTGTTTTAGTTGAATGACCCATAATTCTAAGTATAGGCTATGATGAAGAAGTTGTCCACTGGAGTCCACTGTACAATCTACAATATACTTGTAAGTGTCAACGAGATCAGTTCTGATCCTCCATTCCTGAAGTGATTCCAGCTGACATCTTCTCTAAACAGGGGTACTTTCTCTAAAAACACTTTCCCTTTGGTATGGACTCAAACAGAAGGCGCGTAGTACAAGGAGGGCTGTCATACGGATGAGAGATTTATAAAGCATAGAAACAATGTCTTCTTTAGACAATATACTGTGAAAGCCAACATTTTTAGAATGACATTTTCTATCGAAGCAATCGACCCTATTTGCATATGTATGCAAATCTCGCGTGGCACGAGAGTTTAATAGTGAGTGGGCGTTGGCCATTGACTGCTATCTTCTGGCGCAGTGCGGATCGTTAAAACATTTCTGCCTACTAATATCGCATAGACTCTGCGCGGAATCGAATGTGGTGCTGTCCCAAGACAGATTTGATGAGAACGCCAATAACTTTGCTGATATTCCGAGTACAGCTGGACCAGGGAGTTCCGGGGTTCATTCCGCGCAGGGTTAAAGGCAGCAACACCAACAACCTCAATTCTACAGTTGATTCTATTTCCAAGATTATCAATCAGGCAGTAAGCGGACTGTAAACAAGGCAGTTGGGGGTATTCAGAGTATGTAGATGGGCAGATTAAGTCCAGAAATTGGGACAAGAGGATACATCCAAAGAGGTGAGAATCTCAAAGCTAAGAAAAAGCTCAGTACAGGTTAAGGCAACGAGAACAAGTTCTTTTAACTTCTACTTAATTTATTATAGATTATATTGAGAAGGCCCGTAAGCTTATTCCTCCCGGCAACGGAGCTATTGGAGTTCTTGAGGCAGCTGAGAAAGAGCTCAACCAAAGAATCAAATTGATAAGGCTTGCTGACAAATCTGAAGCAGGCTGGCTAGCGGTTGATGAGTACCTTGCAGATGAGTTGGCAGAAGACAGTGATGACGACAAAAAGATCAGGTCTGCTCAAGCCAGAGCAATGGCTAAGAAAAAGAAGATCTCTAGTTCCAAAAGAGTTAATTCCAAACCTTACCAAAGGAAACCAGTGGCGTCGCCTTCCAACCCAGCTTCTACTATGCATTATCAGCCTTCTAATGCCCGTCTTTTTCGTGGCCCCCGTTATAATCATGGGTACTCCAATTTCTCCAAGCCTTATGCTTACCAGTTCCAATCAGGCCCAAAGCCATCTGATTTCTGCTTCGCCTGTGGCAAGACAGGTCACTGGCGCAGAAACTGTCCTGGAGTCTTTTCAGCAAAACGACACAAAGATGGCCAATAGTAGTTTTACTACAGTGCTGAATAAAGGTAATCGTTAATCGGATTTTTAATTATTGTGTGCTGAGACAGATAGGCCTATATGTTTTATTATAGGCCTATCGGTTGTTAATTCGGTTGAATTGGTGCTCACTCTTATGGTCAGACTGTGGTTGAGTCTAGTATAGTGTGTTTCGGCAGTGTACTTGGTGTATGAGTTAGACCATTTAGGATCCCTGGTTAGACTGAGTATTACGAGTCTTTGTACCTACCTATGCAGCGTTGCTATGTGGTGTTAGCGTGTGTAAGATTGTTTATTGTTTAGGACCGAGTTAATTTGACTTATAGAGACGTCAGTGTGTATTTATCGTAGTGGGCTTATAACCAGTAGCAGTACAGTTTAACTACCGTGAAGTTTCTCAGGTAAGGCATGTGTTAATAATTCGTATTTTGTTTTGACCTCCTATTGTGTGCAGAACCTGTTGATATCTGTGATAATGGCATGCGAGACGCAAGTAATAGTATCAGTGCTAGCAGCAGTGCCAGTAGTTCTTTTGGATTTGGTACCCATGGCAAAGATTTCGGACCTTATAGACAAACTAGTATGCAAGAGACCGGTGCTCTTAATACAGATGTGGATACGTTTCTCCATCAGAGTAAATTGGACAGTAATCGGCCGGATCGGTACGACCCTTTGTTTTTTCACCAGAACTTTCATGATTACGAACAAGGTATCTCAGAACCGATTGTTAAAGGTAGATTAAGTGCATCTATTGAATTCTGGTCTGCTATTCGGGCAGAACCAGACATTCTCAATGTCATCAAATTTGGGTACAAATTACCTTTTGTGGACACACCCCCACCGGCTTCTTTTAAGAACAATAAGTCCGCATTAAATTATTGTGATTTTGTTGTAGAGGCTATTAATGATCTTCTGTCCAAGTATCTTATTGTAGAATGTTCTAGAAAACCATGTGTAGTCAACCCATTGTCAGTCTCAGTGCAAAGCTCGGGTAAATTGAGACTCATTCTGGATTTGCGTTATGTGAATCAATTTCTCTGGAAGCAGAAAGTCAAATTTGAAGATTGGAATGTGGCTCTCGAATTTTTCCAAAAAGGGGATTATATGTTTAGTTTCGATCTCAAATCTGGATACCACCACTTTGAAATATTCAAAGAGCACTGTGATTATTTAGGTTTTAGTTGGATTATGGATGGTGAAGTAAAAATATTTCACTTTTCAAGTGTTACCTTTGGGCTTTCCACTGCCCTTTTTTGTTCACAAAATGCCTTAGATAGCATTATTCTTGAAATTTTTAAGTTAATCAAAACATTTTTCTTTCTAAATAATATAGTAGAGCATGTATTTGCTTTAAGAGGGGTCAATTACCTTTCTAGTGTAAAAATTGCAGAGATAAACACAAAAATGGTAACATAAAACCTATATGTGATTTTGTAACCAGCGCATCAACTAAGTTTCTGTGCACCCTTTGCCACGTTTTTGGTGCAGAATTCAGCATACTTAACAGTTAAGAGTCACCAGAGCAGGTTTTACCTACCATATTTCCTTCTGAAAACCGCTACACTTTATGAAAAACCGCTACACAGGTACCTACTAAAGTCACACCATAGATTTCAAAAATAAGGTCAAAACCCTAAGACCTAGGTTCCTCTTCAGCGTCAAGGTAAATTAAGAGTATATCAATAGGACTATGTACAAAGTGAAAAATGGTGGTCACAAAGTTGTCATAAAAAGTGACAAAAAAACGACCCACTGCCCTCTATAGTTGGGGTCAGTGATAATGCTACCTTGAGGACATGGTGGGACATTGGAGAAAGAAGGGATTTTTGTTATTGTTTTTCTTGATGATGGGTGGTGCAGGTCAGATTCTGACCTTTCATGTGCTATGATTTCCATCTTCTAGCTGCAGGACTTGTGCCGAATGTTGAGAAGTCCGTTTGGACGCCTACCACTAGATTGAATTGGTTAGGCCTGATTTGGGATTCCTGTATGGGAGCTATTAGTATTATTGATCGTAGAATTTCTGATATTTTTCATTGTATAGATGATATGTTGGCAAGGTTACCCCGGGTCACAGCCAGGCAGTTAGCCTCCTTGGCTGGAAAAGTAATGGCATTATACCCTGTAGTTGGATCGGTATCGCAACTCAGATCTAGATACATGTATGAGGGAGTGAATAGGGAAAAACACTGGGATAAGGAGTAAGTTGTATAGTTGATATTTATTTATTTTTATTTATTTATTGGAATACGCTTTTTTAACAGCGGCACCCACCTAACCGGGGGGATTCCATACCAAAATGAACAAAGACAAATACATACTGTAAAACATTAATAAAACAAGATTGAATAAGAGAGACAACTGCCTCCGGAGGAGCAATTCTTTTGAATGTTGTTATTCATAATAACAACACACGACAATTGAGGTGCGATAGTTATATGCGCAACAACTTTGCCGAACAAATCAGATCCGGCGCAGTAAAAGGATGCCCGTCAGTACAATACAAAATACATATCAAAAACGAATCACAAATAACAACAATGGAGTAAAATAATACTTCATACATTTGGCAAAGTGAAAAGAAGGGCTGTGCCGTACTTTCCATGCTCTTTTCAGATATGTTTTTTAATGTTGTATTCACAAATCATGGCGCAACCAATCAAGTTTGGATAGAGGTGCAGGAATTAATTGGGTGCAATCACCTCCTAAAAATAATATAGTTGTATTGGTGTCATTTGAAATGAAAAGCATCCCAGACAAAGGGAAGGCCAATCTCGCATAATCTTTGTTCCTGGGGAATAAAATACGTCAGCTCTTATATCACCACAGTGAATCGAACATTTAAAATAAAATGTGAAACATCTTCAACTTACTCATTACATACATAAATCACCAAAACCAGAGCTGTTATCCCTCAATACACAGTTCTACCGTTAAGTTGCAAAGGTTGAACGTGCTCTAATTTTAATGGCCAACCCCAGAAGTCCATTTTATCCAGAAGATATGCTCAAGACGGATGGTGTTTAACATAACGGAATCCCCGAAGGGAGGATTTGTTACTGCTGTCTGAAAACCAATCGTTATTGTACTTTAGAAAGATTGATTTCTGTTAAATATTTTCAACCATGTGGAGTTAGAGTAATGGGGGGGATGAAAACACGCGGTCAAGACCACAACAGAAAGCGTCGCTTCAACGGACTCGAGCCAATTCCATTTTAAATGCCTATTGCCATGAATTGTGTCAATTGCATTGAAATCAGGAGTCTAGGCCACCTTGTGAAATCCATTGCCTAATAGCGATGAAATACTTTAACCTATTTTGCTTCTGAGTGTTTTCAATACTATCCCAACCTAAATCACCTAATAAAGTAACTGACGGCACATTCCTGGGTGCCTTCAGAATCGACCCTTTGCAATCTGCAAACTGAATGTTTTCGAGTCTCTTATAGTCCTCGCACTAAAGGTAGAAAACAGAGAGGCATAAGTAATAGCTGGAAGAGCCAGGGACTGCCATAAAATATTACCGTAGTAAACTCTATTAAAGTCGTCCTGGTTATTAATAATTGATTTTATGTAGCCAACAAGTCTGTTCCCCTTATTGATTAATTCGTTAGCGTGTATGTGGTCGGAGAAATTACGAGAAATGTGATAACCTAAATATTTGTAACTGTCAGCTCTTTGATACATGAATTACAACGATGCCAGATTGTGTTTCATTAGTGATGCGGTGACCAATAACAACAACATTCGATTTTTAATAGTTTTTCGCCGGCGACATTAAGCATGATTTGGAGGTCGTGCTCATTGTCGGCGATCAGGACAACATCATTGCTCCGAAAAGGCAAATTTACTATTAAAACAAAAATTAATGTACCTACGTTATAATTATGTAAACATTTTTAAAATTCTTTTGTTAAATTTTGAAAAACATTTACTTGTAATTGCAAAACACAACCTTGTTTAACTTCAGTCTTCAAACACTAAATAAGTCAGTATATATATCACCATTTTAACATTACACTCAACTTTCCTGTACAAATGGTCGAGCACATTCCACACTTTACCCCTTATCCAGTTGCTTGAAAACAAAGTATTTATTTGGAAAGAAAATTCGAGTACCTGAAAATAGGCCTTGTTGGAGTTTCTCAACCTGAAGTATTGCTGTATGCAGATGCTAGCAACATCCGGTTGTGGTGCGTGGAGTGTCAAATGTGGGGATAGTTAAATTCTTCCAAAATGGGGGAGAGCAAAGAAAGACATTCAGAAGAGCTCCACCTGGAGGGAGTTAAAAGGGGTTTCCCTGGCTCTTGTAGCTTCGCACCCAAGTGAATGGAAAGAGAAAACTGGTCACAGATTACTGCCAATACTGGAGTTGTAGCTTATCATGAGGAAAGGTAGTTGCAAGATGAATTAATGATGTAGCGGTGCAAATTGCTGCTTTCTGTAAGAGATTAGAGATTAGCGTGCAGTGGATTCCTAGGCAGATAATGAGGAAGCAGATATACTTAGCAGGCAGGAAGAATCGAGATGATTGGGGAGTTTCTGATGAATTCTTCAGATTCCTGAATCTTTAGGGGACCACACACAGTTGATAGGTTGCGGATATATCAATCATAAATTTACCTGGTTCATCTAAGTTTGGTTACCCAGAATCGTCTCATGTAGATGCTTTCTCTTGTAATTGGGAGAATGAATGTAATTGGCTTTTTGGTTCCCCCAATTCTCTGTGGAAAGGTCAATCAAGCCAACACACACTATTAAAAGTCTTCTGAATCAGAGATTTCGAATATTTTTTTTTGGAATAATGGAAAAATAGTCAACTAGAAACTAAAGATAGTACCTAAAAGGCACAATCCGAAAATTTGAGATGGGAATCGGATGTTTCGTTTGATGCAGGAAACAGTTATGTGTAGTATGACGTCCCATAGGATACTGCTGTGTAACAAAAAATTCGGATCCGGAATTTTATAACAAAGGTGTGATTTTCGCTAGATGGGAATTCGATTTAAAGCTTAGGCAATTTAACACGGTGATTAGTATATGGACAAGCATTTATGTACCTGCAAAAAAGACACGATTTTTTGGAAAGTGAGGGCCGCCCTCCTCGGGAAATCTCTTGAGTCGGCCTGTAAGAGTCTTGCAAGAGCCTTGGGACTTTACGTTGGTCGTGCCAATGGCGTCTGTTCCGTTTTGGCCCCTATTATTTTCTCCTCATAGTAGTTTTCATCATATTGCTGTTGAGTCATGGGATTTTCGATTCCAGTGCTATTTTGTCAGGGTTTCGCAATCTAATTCGATTTCGGTACCACAGATGACGAGTGAAGTGCTGTGTGTTAGGCTGGATGGTAGATAGACTACATTTTACTTAGGAAGAGCAGAATTGCATCGTAAGGGGTCTTAGTCCGCTTGGTTTCCCTCCCCTGAATTCTTTATGTATTGATTCTAGTTGCAGTTTTGTTATGTTAATTCAGGTGTAGATTTTTGGCTATCTTGGTATAATTCAAAATATTTCCATTTCATTGCATAATCTCTATTTTGGGAATATTTTAATAGATACATATTGAGTAATGGCAGTATGTATTGATCGCAGTTTTGTTTTTACCTTAAGATGAGCTGGCTGTTAACATAGTGTGGTTTTCGGAAAGGCAGACCGCATGGGATATAGACGCGCCAATGCAAATAATATTAGCTCGATTTCTCAAGTGAATGTTATTTTTGCATTCAGACCCGCATGGATTGTATCCCATATAGTGAAAGCTGATTAGTACGATACATCAATGTTAATGTTCTTTGGAGATCCAGGACGTATGGTCGTTTCTAACCGTTAGTGCAAAGCTCTTGATTATGATAAGCTCAAGTGTATTGTTTTTTGAATTATGACCGCATGGTCAATGTAACCGGTTTAGTGCACGCTATGATAGCGTCGATTAGCTGCCTTTTTGCTAATTTGGATATTCAGGACCGCATGGTCAATGGAAAACCGGTTTAGTGCAAGCTGTTTAGCTACGATACTCGAAATGAAT